>JAREIS010001584.1:0-19417 GCA_030060385.1 Muscicapa striata striata
CAAGGGCCCTGGATATGAATATTGGCAATTTTCCCTCTGTAAAAACCACACCCTCCCAGTTTCTTAATACCATTTTGGAGGAAGATACAGTCTCTTCAAAAGCAGCCACGGTTCCAAGAGGTTGCATCTTTAGACTGGGAGCAATCATGATCCCTTCCGAATTATAGGTGTCAGACGCCCAGTCTCAGCCCAATTGCCCTGGCTACGATCACTGGACATTTTCCCTCTGAAAATAACCATACCCTCCAAGTTTCTTAATACCAGTTTGGAGGTAGTGTTGGTCTCCCAAAAGTAGCCAGGCTTCTAACTGCTGGCATCTTTAGTCTGGGAGAAAACATTAGGTTTGCAATTTTAGCAGGCCGAAGCCCAGTCTCAGGACCATGCCCCTGCATGCAAAGAAGGGCCTATTTCTCTGTGAAATAAATATCACTTCACCACTTTTGTAATACTCATTTAGAGGAGGCTTTTGGCACTCCATGAACAGCCAGGGTTCTCAGTGGTGGCATTTTTAGTCTGGGAGAAATACTGATTGCTTCGGAATTTGAAATTTCGGACGCCCAGTCTCATGCCAAGCACCCTGGATATGAACATTGGCCATTTTCCCTCTGTAAAAAACCACACCCTCCCAGTTTCTTAATACCATTTAGGAGGAAGATACCGTCTCTCCAAAAGTAGCCAGGGTTATAACTGGTGGCATCTTTAGTCTGGGAGAAATCCTGATCCCTTCGGAATTTGAGGTTTCAGACGCCCAGTTTCAGGCCCATTGCCCTCAACACACACACTGGACATTTTCCTCTGAACAAAACGACAGCATCCCAGTTTCTTAATACCAGTTTGGAGGTAGTGTTGATCTCTCCAACAGTAGCCAGGATTCTAACTGCTGGCATCTTTAGTCTGGGAGAAAACATTAGGTTTGTAATTTTAGAAGGTCGAAGCCCAGTCTCAGGACCATGCCCCTGCATGCAAAGAAGGGCTTATTCCACTGTGAAATAAAGATCACTTCACCACTTTTGTAATATCGATTTATAGGAGGCTTTTGGCTCTCCATAAACAGCCAGTGTTCTCAGTGTTAGCATTTTTAGTCTGGGAGAAATCCTGATCCATTCGGAATTTGAGGTTTCAGACGCCCAGTTTCAGGCCCATTGCCCTCAACAAGAACACTGGATATTTTCCTCTGAAAAAAACCACACCCTCCCAGTTTCTTAATACAAGTTTGGACGAAGATATTGTCTCTCCAGAAGTAGCCAGGATTCTAAGTGGTGGCATTTTTAATCCTGGAGAAATCCTGATCCATTCGGAATTTGAAGTTTCAGACGCCCAGTCTCAGGCCAAGGGCCCTGGATATGAACATTGGCAATTTTCCCTCTGTAAAAAACCACACCCTCCCAGTTTCTTAATACCATTTAGGAGAAAGATACAGTCTCTCCAAAAGTAGCCAGTGTTCTCAGTGGTGGCATATTTAGTCTGGGAGAAATCCTGATCCCTTCGGAATTTTAGCTGTCAGACGCCCAATTTCAGGCCCATTGCCCTCAACACGAACACTGGACATTTTCCTCTGAAAAAAACCACACCCTCCCAGTTTCTTAATACCATTTAGGAGGAAGATATTGTATCTCCAAACGTAGCCAGGTTTATATACGGTGGCATGTTTAGTTTGGGAGAAATTCTGATTGCTTCGGAATCTGAGGTTTCAGATGCCCAGTCTCAGGCCCATTGCCCTGGCTACGAACATGGGCAATTTTCCCTCTGAAAAAAACCATACCCTCCCAGTTTTTTAATACCAGTTTGGAGGTAGTGTTGGTCTCTCCAAAAGAAACCAGGATTCTAACTGCTGGCATCTTTAGTCTGGGAGAAAACATTAGGTTTTTAATTTTAGCAGGCCGAAGCCCAGTCTCAGGACCATGCCCATGCATGCAATGAAGGGCCTATTTCTCCGTGAAATAAAGATCACTTCACCACTTTTGTAATATCCCTTTAGAGGAGGCTTTTGGCACTCCATGAACAGCCAGGGTTCCCAGTGGTGGCATTTTTAGTCTGGGAGAAATCCTGATCCATTCGGAATTTGAGGTTTCAGACGGCCTGTCTCCGGCCAAGGGCCCTGGATATGAACATTGGCCATTTTCCCTCTTAAAAAAACCACACTCTCCCAGTTTCTTAATACCATTTAGGAGGAAGATACCGTCTCTCCAAAAGTAGCCAGGGTTCTCAGTGGTGGCATCTTTAGTCTGGGAGAAATCCTGATCCATTCGGAATTTGAGCTGTGAAACGTCCCGTCTCAGGCCAAGGGCCCTGGAAAGGAACACTGGACATTTTCCTCTGAAAAAAACCACGCCCTCCCAGTTTCTTAATACAAGTTTGGAGGAAGACATTGTCTCTCCAGAAGTAGCCAGGGTTATATACGGTGGCATGTTTAGTTTGGGAGAAATTCTGCTTGCTTCGGAATCTGAGGTTTCAGACGCCCAGTCTCAGGCCCATTGCCCTGGCTATGAACATGGGCCATTTTCCCTCTGAAAAAAACCATACCCTCCCAGTTTCTTTATACCACTTTGGAGGTAGTGTTGGTCTCTCCAGAAGTAGCCAGGCTTCTAACTGCTGGCATCTTTAGTGTGGGAGAAAACTTTTGGTTTGGAATTTTAGCAGGCCGAAGCCGAATATCAGGATATGGAGGAAGACATTGTCTCTCCAGAAGTAGCCACGATTCTAAGTGGTGGCATTTTTAGTCTGGGAGAAATTCTGATTGCTTCGGAATTTGTGGTCTCAGACGCCCAGTATCAGCCCACGGGCCCTGGATATGAACTTTGACAATTTTCCCTCTGTAAAAAACCACACCCTCCCAGTTTCTTAATACACCTTAGGAGGAAGATACAGTCTCTCCAAAAGTAGGCAGGATTCTATTTGGTGGCATCTTTAGTCTAGGAGAAATCCTGATCCTTTCGGAATTTTAGATGTCATACACCCAGTCTCAGGCCAAGGTCCCTGGATAAGAACATTGGCCATTTTTTCCTCTAGAAAAAACCACACCCTCCCAGTTTCTTAATACTACTTTGGAGGTAGCGTTGGTCTCTCCAAAAGTAGCCAGTGTTCTCAGTGGTGGCATCTTTAGTCTGGGAGAAATCTTGATGCTTTTGGAATTTTAGCTGTCAGATGCCCAGTCCCAGGCCCATTGCCCTGGTCAAGAACATTGGATATTTTCCTCTGAAAAAAACCACACCTTCAGAGTTCCTTTATAGCAGTTTGGAGGAAGGCATTGTCTCTAAAAAGTAGCCAGGATTCTATGTGGTGGCATCTTTTGTCTGGTAGAAATCCTGATCCTTTCGGAATTTTAGATGTCAGAAACCCAGTAACTGGCCAGGGTCCCTGGATAAGAAGATTGGCAGTTTTTTCCTCTGAAAAAAACC
Source organism: Muscicapa striata striata (assembly GCA_030060385.1). NCBI lineage: Eukaryota > Metazoa > Chordata > Aves > Passeriformes > Muscicapidae > Muscicapa > Muscicapa striata. Next base: position 3,399 of record JAREIS010001584.1, read on the forward strand.
ACACCCTCCCAGTTTCTTAATACCAGTTTTGAGGTAGTGTTGGTCTCTCCAAAAGTAGCCAGTGTTTTCAGTGGTGGCATATTTAGTCTTGGAGAAATCTTGATCCATTGAGGATTTCTGCTGTCAGACGCCCAGTCTCAGGCCCATTGCCCTGGCTACGAAAATGGGCAATTTTCCTTCTGAAAAAAACAACACCATCCCAGTTTCTTAATACCAGTTTTGAGGTAGCGTTGATCTCTCCAACAGTAGCCAGGCTTCTAACTTCTGGCATCTTTAGTCTGGGAGAAAACATTAGGTTCGTGATTTTAGCAGGCCGAAGCCCAGTCTCAGGACCACGCCCCTGCATGCAAAGAAGGGCCTATTTCCCTGTGAAATAAAGATCACTTCACCACTTTTGTAATATCCATTTAGAGGAGGCTCTTGGCTCTCCATGTACAGCCAGGGTTCTCAGTGGTGGCATTTTTAGTCTGGGAGAAATCCTCATGGTTTCAAAATTTGCGGTTTCAGACGCCCAGGCTCAGGCCAGGGGCCCTGGATATGAGCATTGGCAATTTTCCCTCTGTAAAAAACCACAGACTCCCAGTTTCTTAATCCCATTTAGGAGGAAGATACAGTCTCTCCGAAAGTAGCCCGGGTTCTCAGTGGTGACATCTTTAGTCTGGGAGAAATCCTGATCCATTCGGAATTTTAGCTGTCAGACGCCCAGTCTCAGGCCCATTGCCCTGGACATGAACACTGGACATTTTCCTCTGAAAAAAACCACACCCTCCCAGTTTCTTAATAAAAGTTTGGAGGAAGACATTGTCTCTCCAGAAGTAGCCAGGATTCTAAGTGGTGGCATTTTTAGTCTGGGAGAAATCCTGATTGCTTCGGAATTTGATGTTTCAGACGCCCAGTCTCAGGCCATGGGCCCTGGATATGAACATTGGCAATTTTCCCTCTATAAAAAACCACACCCTCCCAGTTTCTTAATACCATTTAGGAGGAAGATACCGTCTCTCCAAAAGTAGCCAGGGTTCTCAGTGGTGGCATCTTTAGTCTGGGAGAAATCCTTATCCCTTCGGAATTCGAGGTTTCAGACGGCCTGTCTCCGGCCAAGGGCCCTGGGTATGAACATTGGCAATTTTCCCTCTGTAAAAAAACACACCCTCCCAGTTTCTTGATACCATTTAGGAGGAAGATACAGTCTCTCCAAAAGTAGCCAGGGTTCTCAGTGGTGTCATCTGTAGTCTGGGAGAAATCCTGATCCATTCGGAATTTGAGCTGTCAAACGCCCAGTCTCAGGCCAAGGGCCCTGGAAACGAACACTGGACATTTTACTCTGAAAAAAACCACACCCTCCCAGTTTCTTAATACAAGTTTGGAGGAAGATATTGTCTCTCCAAAAGTAGCCAGGGTTATATACGGTGGCGTGTTTAGTTTGGGAGAAATTCTGATTGCTTCGGAATCTGAGGTTTCAGACGCCCAGTCTCAGGCCCATTGCCCTGGCTACGAACATGGGCCATTTTCCCTCTGAAAAAAACCATACCCTCCCAGTTTCTTAATACCAGTTTGGAGGTAGTGTTGGTCTTTGCAACAGTAGCCAGGCTTCTAACTGCTGGCATTTTTAATCTGGGAGAAAACATTAGGTTTGGAATTTTAGCAGGCCGAAGCCGATTATCACGATTTGGAGGAAGACAGTGTCTCTCCAGAAGTAGCCAGTATTCTAAGTGGTGGCATTTTTAGTCTGGCAGAAATCCTGATTGCTTCGGAATTTGTGGTCTCAGACGCCCAGTATCAGTCCACGGGCCCTGGATATGAACTTTGGCAATTTTCCCTCTGTAAAAAACCACACCCTCCCCGCTTCTTAATACACTTTAGGAGGAAGATACAGTCTCTCCAAAAGTAGCCATGGTTCTCTGTGGGGGCATCTTTAGTCTAGCAGAAATCCTGATCCATTCTAAATTTTAGATGTCAGACACCCAGTCTCTGGCCAGGTTCACTGGATGAGAAGATTGGCAGTTTTTTCCTCTGAAAAAAACCACACCCTCCCAGTTTCTTAATACCAGTTTTGAGGTAGTGTTGGTCTCTCCAAAAGTAGCCAGTGTTCTCAGTGGTGGCATCTTTAGTCTTGGAGAAATCTTGATCCATTGAGGATTTCAGCTGTCAGACGCCCAGTCTCAGGCCCATTGCCCTGGCTATGAACATGGGCAATTTTCCCTCTGAAAAAAACCCATACCCTCCCAGTTTCTTAACACCAGTTTGGAGGTAGTGTTGGTCTCTCCAAAAGTAGCCAGGCTTCTAGCCGCTGGCATCTTTAGTGTGGGAGAAAACATTAGGTTTGTAATTTTAGCAGGCCGAAGCCCAGTCTCAGGACCATGCCCCTGCATGCAAAGAAGGGCCTATTTCTCTGTGAAATAAAGATCACTTCACCACTTTTGTAATATCCATTTAGAGGAGGCTTTTGGCACTCCATGAACAGCCAGGGTTCTCAGTGGTGGCATTTTTAGTCTGGGAGAAATCCTGATTGCTTCGGAATTTGATGTTTCAGACGCCCAGTCTCTAGCCAAGGGCCCTGTATATGAACATTGGCAATTTTCCCTCTGTAAAAAACCACAGACTCCCAGTTTCTTTATACCATTTAGGAGGAAGATACAGTCTCTCCAAAAGTAGCCAGGGTTATGATGGTGGCATCTTTAGTCTGGGAGAAATCCTGATCCCTTCGGAATTTTAGCTGTCAGACGCCCAGTCTCAGTCCCATTGCCCTCAACACGAACACTGGACATTTTCCTCTGAAATAAACAACGCCATACCAGTTTCTTAATACCAGTTTGGAGGTAGTGTTGATCTCTCCAACAGTAGCCAGGCTTCTAACTGCTGGCATCTTTAATCTGGGAGAAAACACTAGGTTTGGAATTTTAGCAGACCGAAGCCCAGTCACAGGACCATGCCACTGCATGCAAAGAAGGGCCTATTTCTCTGTGAAATAAACATCACATCACCACTTTTGTAATATCCATTTAGACGAGGCTTTTGGTTCTCCCTGAACAGCCGGACTTCTCAGTGTTATCATTTTTAGTCTGAGAGAAATCCTGATCCATTCGGAATTTGAGGTTTCAGACGGCCTGTCTCCGGCCAAGGGCCCTGGATATGAACATTTGCAATTTTCCCTCTGTAAAAACTACACCCTCCCAGTTTCTTAATATCATTTAGGAGGAAGATACAGTCTCTTCAAATGCAGCCAAGGTTCTAAGAGGTTGCATCTTTAGTCTGGGAGCAATCCTGATCCCTTCTGAATTATAGGTGTCAGACGCCCAGTCTCAGACCAATTGCCCTGGAAATGAACATGGGTCATTTTCCCTCTGAAAAAAAACATACCCTCCCAGTTTCTTAATACCAGTGTGGAGGTAGTGTTGGTCTCTCCAAAAGTAGCCAGGCTTCTAACTGCTGGCATCTTTAGTGTGGGAGAAAACATTAGGTTTGGAATTTTAGCAGGCCAAAGCCCAGTCTCAGGACCATGCCCATGCATGCAAAGAAGGGCCTATTTCTCGGTGAAATAAAGATCACTTCACAACTTTTGTAATATCCATTTAGAGGAGGCTTTTGGCACTCCATGAACAGCCAGGGTTCTCAGTGGCGGCATTTTTAGTCTGGGAGAAATCCTGATTGTTTCAAAATTTGCGGTTTCAAACACCCAGGCTCAGGCCAAGGGCCCTGGATATGAACATTTGCAATTTTCCCTCTGTAAAAAACCACACCCTCCCAGTTTCTTAATACCATTTAGGAGGAAGATGCAGTCTCTCCAAAAGTAGCCAGGGTTCTCAGTGGTGGCATCTTTAGTCTGGGAGAAATCCTGATCCCTTCGGAATTTTAGCTGTCAGACGCCCAGTCTCAGGCCCATTGCCCAGGACACGAACACTGGACGTTTTCCTCTGAAAAAAACCACACCCTCCCAGTTTCTTAATACAAGTTTGGAGGAAGACATTGTCTCTCCAGAAGTAGCCAGTATTCTAAGTGGTGGCATTTTTAGTCTGGGAGAAATCCTGATTGCTTCGGAATTTTAGGTTTCAGACCCCCAGTCCCACGCCAAGGGCCCTGGATATAAACATTGGCAATTTTCCCTCTATAAAAAACCACCCCCTCCCAGTTTCTTAATACCATTTAGTAGGAAGATACAGTCTCTCCAAAAGTAGCCAGGGTTCACAGTGGTGGCATCTTTAGTCTGGGAGAAATCCTGATCCATTCGGAATTTGAGCTGTCAAACGCCCAGTCTCAGGCACATTGCCCTGGCTTCGAAAATGGGCAATTTTCCCTCTGAAAAAAACCCATACCGTCCCAGTTTCTTATCACCAGTTTGGAGGTAGTGTTGGTCTCTCCAAAAGTAGCCAGGCTTCTAACTGCTGGCATCCTTAGTCTGGGAGAAAACATTAGGTTTGTAATTTCACCAGGCCGAAGCCCAGTCTCAGGACCATGCCCCTGCATGCAAAGAAGGGCCTATTTCTTTGTGAAATAAAGATCACTTCACCACTTTTGTAATATCCATTTAGAGGAGGCTTTTGGCACTCCATGAACAGCCAGGGTTCTCAATGGTGGCATTTTTAGTCTGGGAGAAATCCTGATGGTTTCAAAATTTGCAGTTTCACTGGAACAAAAAACCACACCCTCCCAGTTTCCAGGCTCAGGCCAAGGGCCCTGGATATGAACATTGGCAATTTTCCCTCTGTAAAAAACCACATCATCCCAGTTTCTTAATACCATTTAGGAGAAAGATACAGTCTCTCCAAAAGTAGCCAGGGTTCTCAGTGGTGGCATCTTTAGTCTGGGAGAAATCCTGATCCCTTTGGAATTTTAGCTGTCAGACGCCCAGTCTCAGGCCCATTGCCCTTACCACGAACACTGGACATTTTCCTCTGAAAAAAACCACACCCTCCCAGTTTCTTAATACCAGTTTGGAGGTAGTGTTGATCTCTCCAACAATAGCCAAGCTTCTAACTGCTGGCATCTTTAATCTGGGAGAAAACATTAGGTTTGGAATTTTATCAGGCCGAAGCCGAATCTCAGGACCATGCCCCTGCATGCAAACAAGGGCCTATTTCTCTGTGAAATAAAGATCACTTCACCACTTTTGTAATATCGATTTAGAGGAGGCTTTTGGCACTCCATGAACAGCCAGAGTTCTCAGTGTCAGCATTTTTAGTCTGGGAGAAATCCTGATCCTTTCGGAATTTGAGGTTTCAGACGGCCTGTCACTGGCCAAGGGCCCTGGATATGAACATTGGCAATTTTCCCTCTGTAAAAAACCACACCCTCCCAGTTTCTTAATACCATTTAGGAGGAAGATACAGTCTCTCCAAAAGTAGCCAGGGTTCTCAGTGGTGGCATCTGTAGTCTGGGAGAAATCCTGATCCATTCGGAATTTCAGCTGTCAGACACCCAGTCTCAGGCCCATTGCCTTTTGAACACTGGACGTTTTCCTCTGAAAAAAACCACACCCTCCCAGTTTCTTAATACAAGTTTGGAGGAAGACATTGTCTCTCCAGAAGTAGCCAGGATTCTAAGTGGTGGCATTTTTAGTCTGGGAGAAATCCTGATTGCTTCGGGAATTTGATGTTTCAGACGCCCAGGCTCAGGGCAAGGGCCCTGGATATGAACACTGGCAATTTTTCCCTCTGTAAAAAACCACACCATCCCAGTTTCTTAATACCATTTAGAGAAAGATACAGTCTCTCCAAAAGTAGCCAGGGTTCTCAGTGGTGGCATCTTTAGTCTAGGAGAAATCCTGATCCCTTCGGAATTTTAGCTGTCAGACGCCCAGTCTCAGGCCCATTGCCCTCAATAAGAACACTGGCCATTTTCCTCTGAAAAAACCACACCCTCCCAGTTTCTTAATACCAGTTTGGAGGTAGTGTTGGTCTCTCCAAAAGTAGCCAGTGTTCTCAGTGGTGGCATCTTTAGTCTGGGAGAAATCTTGATCCATTTGGAATTTTAGCTGTCAGATGCCCAGTCTCAGGCCCATTGCCCTGGTCAAGATCATTGGACATTTTCCTCTGAAAAAAACCACACCTTCAGGGTTTCTTTATAGCAGTTATGAGGAAGGCATTGTCTCTAAAAAAGTAGCCAGGATTCTATGTGGTGGCATCTTTAGTCTAGGAGAAATCCTGATCCTTTCGGAATTTTAGATGTCAGAAACCCAGTCTCTGGCCAGGGTCCCTGGATAAGAAGATTGGCCATTTTTTCCTCTGGAAAAAACCTCACACTCCCAGTTTCTTAATACCAGTTTTAAGGTAGTGTTGGTCTCTCCAAAAGTAGCCAGTGTTTTCAGTGGTGGCATCTTTAGTCTTGGAGAAATCTTGATCCATTGAGGATTTCAGCTGTCAGACGCCCAGTCTCAGGCCCATTGCCCTGGCTACGAACATGGGCAATTTTCCCTCTGACAAAAACCCATACCCTCCCAGTTTCTTAACACCAGTTTGGAGGTAGTGTTGGTCTCTCCAAAAGTAGCCAGGCTTCTAACTGCTGGCATCTTTAGTCTGGGAGAAAACATTAGGTTTGTAATTTTAGCAGGCCGAAGCCCAGTCTCAGGACCATGCCCCTGCATGCAAAGAAGGGCCTATTTCTCTGTGAAATAAAGATCACTTCACCACTTTTGTAATATCCATTTAGAGGAGGCTTTTGGCACTCCATGAACAGCCAGAGTTCTCAGTGGTGGCATTTTTAGTCTGGGAGAAATCCTGATGGTTTCAAAATTTGCGGTTTCACACTCTCAGGCTCAGGCCAAGGGCCCTGGATATGAACATTGGCAATTTTCCCTCTGTAAAAAACCACACACTCCCAGTTTCTTAATACCATTTAGGAGGAAGATACAGTCTCTCCGAAAGTAGCCAGCGTTCTCAGTGATGGCATCTTTAGCCTGGGAGAAAACCTGATCCGTTCGGAATTTGAGGTTTCAGACGGCCTGTCTCCGGCCAAGGGCCCTGGATATGAACATTGGCAATTTTCCCTCTGTAAAAAACCACACCCTCCCACTTTCTTAATACCATTTAGGAGGAAGATACAGTCTCTCCAAAAGTAGCAAGGGTTCTCAGTGGTGGCATCTTTAGTCTGGGAAAAATCCTGATCCATTCGGAATTTGAGCTGTCAAACCCCAGTCTCAGGCCAAGGGCAGGGGAAAGGAACACTGGACATTTTCCTCTGAAAAAAACCACACCCTCCCAGTTTCTTAATACAAGTTTGGAGGAAGATATTGTCTCTCCAAAAGTAGCCAGGATTATATACGGTGGCATGTTTAGTTTGGGAGAAATTCTGATTGCTTGGGAATCTGAGGTTTCAGACGCCCAGTCTCAGGCCCATTGCCCTGCCTACGAACATGGGCCATTTTCCCTCTGAAAAAAACCATACCCTCCCAGTTTCTTAATACCAGTTTGGAGGTAGTGTTGGTCTCTCCAAAAGTAGCCAGGCTTCTAACTGCTGGCATCTTTAGTGTGGGAGAAAACTTTAGGTTTGTAATTTTTGCAGGCCGCAGCCGAATATCAGGATTTGGAGGAAGACATTGTCTCTCCAGAAGTAGCCACGATTCTAAGTGGTGGCATTTTTAGTCTGGGAGAAATCCTGATTGCTTCGGAATTTGTGGTCTCAGACGCCCAGTATCAGCCCACGGGCCCTGGATATGAACATTGGCAATTTTCCCTCTGTAAAACACCACACCCTCCCAGTTTCTTAATACACCTTAGGAGGAAGATACAGTCTCTCCAAAAGTAGCCAGGATTCTATTTGGTGGCATCTTTTGTCTAGGAGAAATCCTGATCCTTTCGGAATTTTAGATGTCATACACCCAGTCTCAGGCCAAGGTCCCTGGATAAGAACATTGGCCATTTTTTCCTCTGGAAAAAACCACACCCTCCCAGTTTCTTAATACCACTTTGGAGGTAGTGTTGGTCTCTCAAAAAGTAGCCAGTGTTCTCAGTGGTGGCATCTTTAGTCTGGGAGAAATCTTGATCCATTTGGAATGTGAGCTGTCAGATGCCCAGTCTCAGGCCCATTGCCCTGGTCAAGAACATTGGACATTTTCCTCTGAAAAAAAACACACCTTCAGAGTTTCTTTATAGCAGTTTGGAGGAAGGCATTGTCTCTAAAAAAGTAGCCAGGATTCTATGTGGTGGCATCTTTTGTCTGGTAGAAATCCTGATCCTTTCGGAATTTTAGATGTCAGACAGCCAGTCTCTGGCCAGGGTCCCTGGATAAGAAGATTGGCAGTTTTTTCCTCTGAAAAAAACCACACCCTCCCAGTTTCTTAATACCAGTTTTGAGATAGTGTTGGTCTCTCCAAAAGTAGCCAGTGTTTTCAGTGGTGGCATCTTTAGTCTTGGAAAAATCTTGATCCATTGAGGATTTCAGCTGTCAGACGCCCAGTCTCAGGCCCATTGCCCTGGCTGAGAAAATGGGCAATTTTCCCTCTGAAAAAAAACCATACACTCCCAGTTTCTTAACACCAGTTTGGAGGTAGTGTTGGTCTCTCCAAAAGTAGCCAGGCTTCTAACTGCTGGCATCTTTAGTCTGGGAGAAAACATTAGGTTTGTAATTTTAGCAGGCCGAAGCCCAGTCTCAGGACCATGCCCCTGCATGCAAAGAAGGGCCTATTTCTCTGTGAAATAAAGATCACTTCACCACTTTTGCAATATCCATTTAGAGGAGGCTTTTGGCTCTCCATGAACACCCAGAGTTCTCAGTGTTAACATTTTTAGTCTGGGAGAAATCCTGATCCATTCGGAATTTGAGGTTTCAGACGGCCTGTCTCCGGCCAAGGGCCCTGGATATGAACATTGGCAATTTTCCCTCTGTAAAAAACCACACCCTCCCAGTTTCTTAATACCATTTAGGAGGAAGATACAGTCTCTCCAAAAGTAGCCAGGGTTCTCAGTGGTGGCATTTTTAGTCTGGGAGAAATCCTGATGGTTTCAAAATTTGCGGTTTCAGACGCCCAGTCTGAGGCCATGGGCCCTGGATATGAACATTTGCAATTTTCCCTCTGTAAAAAACCACAGACTCCCAGTTTCTTTATACCATTTAGGAGGAAGATACAGTCACTCCGAAAGAAGCCAGGGTTCTCAGTGGTGGCATCTTTAGTCAGGGAGAAATCCTGATCCCTTCGGAATTTTAGATGTCAGACGCCCAGTCTCAGGCCATTGCCCTGGACATGAACACTGGACATTTTCCTCTGAAAAAAAACACACCCTCCCAGTTTCTTAATACAAGTTTGGAGGAAGACATTGTCTCTCGAGAAGTAGCCAGCTTTCTAAGTAGTGGCATTTTTAGTCTGGGAGAAATCCTGATTGCTTCGGAATTTGATGTTTCAGACGCCCAGTCTCTCGCCAATGGCCCTGGATATGAACATTGGTAATTTTCCCTCTGTAAAAAACCACACCCTCCCAGTTTCTTAATACCATTTAGGAGGAAGATACAGTCTCTCCAAAAGTAGCCAGGGTTCTCAGTGGTGGCATCTTTAGTCTGGGAGAAATCCTGATCCTTCAGAATTTGAGGTTTCAGACGCCCCGTTTCAGGCCCATTGCCCTCAACACGAACACTGGACATTTTCCTCTGAACAAAAAGACACCATCCCAGTTTCTTAATACCAGTTTGGAGGTAGTGTTGATCTCTCCAACAGTAGCCAGGCTTCTAACTGCTGGCATCTTTAATCTGGGAGAAAATATTAGGTTTGTAATTTTAGCAGGCCTAAGCCGAATCTCAGGACCATGCCCCCGCATGCAAAGAAGGGCCTATTTCTCTGTGAAATAAAGATCACTTCACCACTTTTGCAATATCCATTTAGAGGAGGCTTTTGGCTCTCCATGAACAGCCAGAGTTCTCAGTGTTAACATTTTTAGTCTGGGAGAAATCCTGATCCATTCGGAATTTGAGGTTTCAGACGGCCTGTCTCCGGCCAAGGGCCCTGGATATGAACATTGGCAATTTTCCCTCTGTAAAAAACCACACCCTCCCAGTTTCTTAATACCATTTAGGAGGAAGATACAGTCTCTCCAAAAGTAGCCAGGGTTCTCAGTGGTGGCATCTTTAGTCTGGGAGAAATCCTGATCCATTCGGAATTTGAGCTGTCAAACGCCCAGTCTCAGGCCAAGGGCCCTGGAAACGAACACTGGACATTTTCCTCTGAAAAAACCACACCCTCCCAGTTTCTTAATACAAGTTTGGAGGAAGATATTGTCTCTCCAAAAGTAGCCAGGATTATATACGGTGGCATGTTTAGTTTGGGAGAAATTCTGATTGCTTCGGAATCTGAGGTTTCAGACGCCCAGTCTCAGGCCCATTGCCCTGGCTACGAACATGGGCCATTTTCCCTCTGAAAAAAACCATACCCTCCCAGTTTCTTAATACCAGTTTGGAGGTAGTGTTGGTCTCTCCAAAAGTAGCCAGGCTTCTAACTGCTGGCATCTTTAGTGTGGGAGAAAACTTTAGGTTTGTAATTTTTGCAGGCCGCAGCCGAATATCAGGATTTGGAGGAAGACATTGTCTCTCCAGAAGTAGCCACGATTCTAAGTGGTGGCATTTTTAGTCTGGGAGAAATCCTGATTGCTTCGGAATTTGTGGTCTCAGACGCCCAGTATCAGCCCACGGGCCCTGGATATGAACATTGGCAATTTTCCCTCTGTAAAAAACCACACCCTCCCAGTTTCTTAATACACCTTAGGAGGAAGATACAGTCTCTCCAAAAGTAGCCAGGATTCTATTTGATGGCATCTTTAGTCTAGGAGAAATCCTGATCCTTTCGGAATTTTAGATGTCATACACCCTGTCTCAGGCCAAGGTCCCTGGATAAGAACATTGGCCATTTATTCCTCTGGAAAAAACCACACCCTCCCAGTTTCTTAATACCAGTTTGGAGGTAGTGTTGGTCTCTCCAAAAGTAGCCAGTGTTTTCAGTGGTGGCATCTTTAGTCTTGGAGAAATCTTGATCCATTGAGGATTTCAGCTGTCAGACGCCCAGTCTCAGGCCCATTGCCCTGGCTACGAAAATGGGCAATTTTCCCTCTGAAAAAAACCCATACCCTCCCAGTTTCTTAACACCAGTTTGGAGGTAGTGTTGGTCTCTCCAAAAGTAGCCAGGCTTCTAACTGCTGGCATCTTTAGTCTGGGAGAAAACATTAGGTTTGTAATTTTAGCAGGCCGAAGCCGAATCTCAGGACCATGCCCCTGCATGCAAAGAAGGGCCTATTTCTCTGTGAAATAAAGATCACTTCACCACTTTTGTAATATCCATTTAGAGGAGGCTTTTGGCACTCCATGAACAGCCAGAGTTCTCAGTGGTGGCATTTTTAGTCTGGGAGAAATCCTGATCCATTCGGAATTTGATGTTTCAGACGCCCAGTCTCTGGCCAAGGGCCCTGGATATGAACATTGGCAATTTTCCCTCTGTAAAAAACCACACCCTCCCAGTTTCTTAATATCATTTAGGAGGAAGATACAGTCTCTTCAAATGCAGCCAAGGTTCTAAGAGGTTGCATCTTTAGTCTGGGAGCAATCCTGATCCCTTCCGAATTATAGGTGTCAGACGCCCAGTCTCAGACCATTTGCCCTGGCTACGAACATGGGCCGTTTTCCCTCTGAAAAAAAACATACCCTCCCAATTTCTTAATACCAGTGTGGAGGTAGTGTTGGTCTCTCCAAAAGTAGCCAGGCTTCTAGCTGCTGGCATCTTTAGTGTGGGAGAAAACATTAGGTTTGTAATTTTAGCAGGCCGAAGCCCAGTCTCAGGACCATGCCCCTGCATGCAAAGAAGGGCCTATTTCTCGGTGAAATAAACATCACTTCACCACTTTTGTAATATCCATTTAGAGGAGGCTTTTGGCACTCCAAGAACAGCCAGGGTTCTCAGTGGTGGCATTTTTAGTCTGGGAGAAATCCTGATTGCTTCGGAATTTGAGGTTTCAGACACCCAGGCTCAGGCCCAGGGCCCTGGATATGAACATTTGCAATTTACCCGCTGTAAAAAACCACACCCTCCCAGTTTCTTAATACCATTTAGGAGGAAGATACAGTCTCTCCGAAAGTAGCCAGGGTTCTCAGTGGTGGCATCTTTAGTCTGGGAGAAATCCTGATCCGTTCGGAATTTTAGCTGTCAGACGCTCAATATCAGTCCCTTTGCCCTGGACACGAATACTGGACATTTTCCTCTGAAAAAAACCACACCCTCCCAGTTTCTTAATACAAGTTTGGAGGAAGACATTGTATCTCCAGAAGTAGCCAGGATTCTAAGCGGTGGCATTTTTAGTGTGGGAGAAATCCTGATTGCTTCGGAATTTGAGGTTTCAGACGCCCAGTCTCAGGCCAATTACCCTGGATACGAACATTGGCAATTTTCCCTCTGTAAAATACCACAACCTCCCAGTTTCTTAATACCATTTAGGAGGAAGATACAGTCTCTCCAAAAGTAGCCAGGGTTCTCAGGGGCGGCATATTCAGTCTGGGAGAAATCCTGATCCATTCGGAATTTGAGCTGTCAAACGCCCAGTCTCAGGCCAAGGGCCCTGGAAACGAACACTGGACATTTTACTCTGAAAAAAACCATACCCTCCCAGTTTCTTAATACCAGTTTGGAGGTAGTGTTGGTCTCTCCAAAAGTAGCCAGGCTTCTAACTGCTTCCATCTTTAGTGTGGTAGAAAACTTTATGTTTGGAATTTTAGCAGGCCGAAGCTGATTATCAGGATTTGGAGGAAGACATTGTCTCTCCAGAAGTAGCCACGATTCTAAGTTGTGGCATTTTTAGTCTGGGAGAAATTCTGATTGCTTCGGAATTTGTGGTCTCAGACGCCCAGTATCAGCCCACGGGCCCTGGATATGAACATTGGCAATTTTCCCTCTGTAAAAAACCACACCCTCTCAGTTTCTTAATACACCTTAGGAGGAAGATACAGTCTCTCCAAAAGTAGCCAGGATTCTATTTGGTGGCATCTTTAGTCTAGGAGAAATCCTGATCCTTTCGGAATTTTTGATGTCATACACCCAGTCTCAGTCCAAGGTCCCTGGATAAGAACATTGGCCATTTTTTCCTCTGGAAAAAACCACACCCTCCCAGTTTCTTAATACCAGTTTGGAGGTAGTGTTGGTCTCTCCAAAAGTAGCCAGGCTTCTAACTGCTTCCATCTTTAGTGTGGTAGAAAACTTTATGTTTGGAATTTTAGCAGGCCGAAGCTGATTATCAGGATTTGGAGGAAGACATTGTCTCTCCAGAAGTAGCCACGATTCTAAGTTGTGGCATTTTTAGTCTGGGAGAAATTCTGATTGCTTCGGAATTTGTGGTCTCAGACGCCCAGTATCAGCCCACGGGCCCTGGATATGAACATTGGCAATTTTCCCTCTGTAAAAAACCACACCCTCTCAGTTTCTTAATACACCTTAGGGGGAAGATACAGTCTCTCCAAAAGTAGCCAGGATTCTATTTGGTGGCATCTTTAGTCTAGGAGAAATCCTGATCCTTTCGGAATTTTTGATGTCATACACCCAGTCTCAGTCCAAGGTCCCTGGATAAGAACATTGGCCATTTTTTCCTCTGGAAAAAACCACACCCTCCCAGTTTCTTAATACCAGTTTGGAGGTAGTGTTGGTCTCTCCAAAAGTAGCCAGTGTTCTCAGTGGTGGCATCTTTAGTCTTGGAGAAATCTTGATCCATTGAGGATTTCAGCTGTCAGACGCCCAGTCTCAGGCCCATTGCCCTGGCTACGAAAATGGGCAATTTTCCCTCTGAAAAAAAACCATACCCTCCCAGTTTCTTAACACCAGTTTGGAGGTAGTGTTGGTCTCTCCAAAAGTAGCCAGGCTTCTAACTGCTGGCATCTTTAGTGTGGTAGAAAACATTAGGTTTGTAATTTTAGCAGACCGAAGCCCAGTCTCAGGACCATGCCCCTGCATGCAAAGAAGGGCCTATTTCTCTGTGAAATAAAGATCACTTCACCACTTTTGTAATATCGATTTAGAGGAGGCTTTTGGCTCTCCATGAACAGCCGGAGTTCTCAGTGTTAGCATTTTTAGTCTGGGAGAAATCCTGATCCATTCGAATTTGAGGTTTCAGACGCCCAGTCTCTTGCCAAGGGCCCTGGATATGAACATTTGCAATTTTTCCTCTGTAAAACCACACCCTCCCAGTTTTTAATATCATTTAGAGGAAGATACTGTCTCTTCAAATGCAGCCAAGGTTCTAAGAGGTTGCATCTTTAGTCTGGGAGCAATCCTGATCCCTTCCGAATTATAGGTGTCAGACGCCCAGTCTCAGACCAATTGCCCTGGCTATGAACATGGGCCAGTTTTCCCTCTGAAAAACCATACCTCCCAGTTTCTTAATACCAGTGTGGAGGTAGTGTTGGTCTCTCCAAAAGTAGCCAGGCTTCTAACTGCTGGCATCTTTAGTGTGGGAGAAAACATTAGGTTTGTAATTTTAGCAGGCCGAAGCCCAGTCTCAGGACCATGCCCTGCATGCAAAGAAGGGCCTATTTCTCGGTGAAATAAAGATCACTTCACCACTTTTGTAATATCCATTTAGAGGAGGCTTTTGGCACCCATGAACAGCCAGGGTTCTCAGTGGTGGCATTTTTAGTCTGGGAGAAATCCTGATTGTTTCAAAATTTGAGGTTTCAGACATTCAGGCTCAGGTCCAGGCCCTGATATGAACATTTGCAATTTTCCCTCTGTAAAACCACACCTCCTGTTTTTTAATACCATTTAGGAGGAAGATACAGTCTCTCCAAAAGTAGCCAGGGTTCTCAGTGGTGGCATCTTTAGTCTGGGAGAAATCCTGATCCTTTCGAATTTTAGATGTCAGACGCCCATCTCAGGCCCACTGCCTCAACAGGAACACTGGACATTTTCCTCTGAAAAAACCACACACCTCCCAGTTTCTTAATACAAGTTTGACAGTTCTCCAAAGAGCCAGGGTTCTAGTGTGGCATCTTTAGTCTGGGAGAAATCCTGTTTGAATTTAGTGTCAGCAGCCCATGCTCGAGGCCATTCCTGAACAACAAAACCTTGAAGTTTCCAAACAGTCACATGCTCATCAGTTGTTCGATAAACTACATTAGTTTGAAAGACATGTCTCCCAGAATAGCCAGGTTCTAGTGGTGGCATTTTTAGTCTGGGAGAAACTTGATTGCTTCGAATTTGATGTTTCAGACGCCCAGTCCTAGACAAGGGCCCTGGATATAAACATTGGCAATTTTCCTCTGTAAAACCACACCCTCCAAGTTTTTAATACCATTTGGGGAGGAAGATACAGTCTCTCAAAAAGTAGCCAGGGTTCTCAGTGGTGGCATCTTTAGTCTAGGAGAAATCCTGATCATTTGGAATTTGAGCTGTCAAACACCCAGTCTCAGGCCCATTGCCTGGCTTCGAAAATGGGCAATTTTCCCTCTGAAAAACCCATACCCCCTCCCAGTTTCTTAACACCAGTTTGGAGGTAGTGTTGGTCTCTCCAAAGGAAGCCAGGCTTCTAACTGCTGGCATCTTGGGTCTGGGAGAAATCATTAGGTTTGTAATTTTACCAGGCCGAAGCCCAGTCTCAGGACCATGCCCCTGCAAGCAAAGAAGGGCCTATTTCTCTGTGAATAAAGATCACTTCACCACTTTTGTAATATCCATTTAGAGGAGGCTTTGGCACTCCATGAACAGCCACAGGGTTCTCATTGGTGGCATTTTAGTTTGGGAGAAATTTGATTGCTTCGGAATTTGAGGTTTCAGACGCCCAGTCTCAGGCCCATTGCCCTGGCTACGAACATGGGCAATTTTCCTCTGAAAAACCATACCTCCCAGTTTCTTAATACCAGCTGTCAGACGCCCAGATCAGGCCCATTGCCCTGGACATAGAACACTGGACATTTTCCTCTGAAAAAACAACCCTCCCAGTTTCTTAATACAGTTTGGAGGAAGTTGTCTCTCCAAAATAGCCAGGTTCTAAGTGGCATTTTTAGTCTGGGAGAAATCATTGTCATTGATTTTCAGAGCCCAGTCTCTGAGCCCTGATAGAACATTGGATTTCCCT
>JAREIS010001585.1:0-34419 GCA_030060385.1 Muscicapa striata striata
AAAATCCCCCAGGACCCCCAAAATCCCCCAATCCCCTCACCCATCTCCTCCAGCTCTGACGTCATGGACTTGGAGCGCAGCGAGATCGCTGGGGGAGGCGCCGGGCTGGGGGGCGGGCTGGGGGAGCGGTGAGACCCTGGGACCCCCAAATAATGGAGACCCCAAAAATTATCTGAGACCCCCAAAATTACCCGGGACCCCCAAAATTATCTGAGACCCCAGGACCCCCAAAAATAATGGAGACCCCCAAAATTATCTGAGACCCCCAAAATATCCGGGACCCCCAGAAATACCTGGGACCCCCCAAAATTACCTGGGGCCCCAAAATTATCTGAGACCCAGGGACCCCCCAAAATTTCCGGGACCCCCAAAAATAACCGAGACCCCCAAAATACCTGGGACCCCGGGACCCCCCAAAAATAACCGGGACCCCCAGGACTCCCCCAGAAATAATCGAGACCCCCAAAATACCTAGGGGACCCCAAATTACCTGAGACCCCGGGACCCTCCCCAAAAATAACTGAGACCCCGGACCCCCCCAAAAATACCTGGGACCCCCAAAATTATCGGAGACCCCGCCCCACTCACCTGAGACCCTCCTCAGGTGTCTGAGACCCCTCCCCAATTTCCTGTGACCCCGCCCCACTCACCTGGGCCCCTCCCCTTTACCTGAGACCCCGCCCCCTTTACCTGAGACCCCTCCCCAATTTCCTGAGACTCCTCCACATTCACCTGACACCCCTCCCCCTTTACCTGAGACCTTCCTCAGGTGTTCAAGCCCCCTCCCCACTCACCTGAGACCCCTCCTGGGTCACCTGGGACCCCTCCCCATTTACCTGAGACCCCTTCCCATGTACCTGCGCCCCTCCCCCTCCCCCTGCCCTGTTTACCTGTGCCAGGTGTGTCACCTGTGCCCAGGTGTGTCACCTGTGCCCAGGTGAGCTCCCCTCTGCCCAGGTGTGCTCCCCTCTGCCCAGGTGTGTCACCTGTCTGCCAGGTGTGCTCACCTCTGCCCAGGTGTGTCACCTCTGCCCAGGTGTGCTCACCTGTGTGCCAGGTGTGCTCCCCTCGGCCCAGGTGTGCTCACCTGTGTGCCAGGTGTGCTCCCCTCGGCCCAGGTGTGCTCACCTGTGTGCCAGGTGTGCTCCCCTCTGCCAGGTGTGTCACCTCTGCCCAGGTGTGCTCCCCTCTGCCCAGGTGTGTCACCTGTCTGCCAGGTGTGTCACCTCTGCCCAGGTGTGTCACCTGTCTGCCAGGTGTGCTCCCCTCTGCCCAGGTGTGTCACCTCTGCCCAGGTGTGTCACCTGTCTGCCCAGGTGTGCTCCCCTGTGTGCCAGGTGTGTCACCTGTCTGCCAGGTGTGCTCACCTCTGCCCAGGTGTGCTCACCTGTGCCCAGGTGTGTCACCTGTGTGCCAGGTGTGCTCCCCTCTGCCCAGGTGTGCTCACCTGTGCCCAGGTGTGTCACCTCTGCCCCAGGTGTGCTCCCCTCTGCCCAGGTGTGTCACCTGTCTGCCAGGTGTGCTCCCCTCTGCCCAGGTGTGTCACCTGTCTGCCAGGTGTGTCACCTGTGCCCAGGTGTGCTCCCCTCTGCCCAGGTGTGTCACCCCTGCCCAGGTGTGCTCCCCTCTGGCCAGCTGTGCTCCCCTCTGCCCAGGTGTGTCACCTGTGTGCCAGGTGTGCTCCCCTGTGTGCCAGGTGTGCTCCCCTCTGCCCAGGTGTGCTCCCCTGTGTGCCAGGTGTGCTCCCCTCTGCCCAGGTGTGCTCCCCTCTGCCCAGATGTGTCACCTGTGCCCAGGTGTGCTCACCTCTGCGCCGGGGTCCCTCGGGGGGCTCCGGGTGTCGCGTCACCATCACCACCTTGAGCACGAGGCTGTTCCCGCCCTGGCGGATCATGTTCACCACCTGCCGGTGCCCCACCTTCACCACGTTCTGACCGTTCACCTGGGCAGGTGAGACATCATACAGGTGTGTGTGTGACAGGTGTGACATCATACAGGTGTGTGTGACATCATACAGGTGTGTGTGACGTCACCCAGGTTCATGTTCACCACCTGCCGGTGCCCCACCTTCACCACGTTCTGACCGTTCACCTGGCACAGGTGAGACAGGTGTGTGTGACATCATACAGGTGTGTGTGACATCATACAGGTGTGTGTGACATCACACAGGTGTGTGTGACATCATACAGGTGTGTGTGACATCACACAGGTGTGTGTGACAGGTGTGACATCATACAGGTGTGTGTGACATCATACAGGTGAGTGTGACATCACACAGGTGTGTGTGACATCATACAGGTGTGTGTGAGACAGGTGTGACATCATACAGGTGAGTGTGACATCACACAGGTGTATGTGACGTCATACAGGTGTGTGTGACATCACACAGGTGTGTGTGACGTCACCCAGGTTCATGTTCACCACCTGCCGGTGCCCCACCTTCACCACGTTCTGACTGTTCACCTGAGACAGGTGTGACATCATACAGGTGTGTGAGACAGGTGTGACATCATACAGGTGTGTGTGACAGGTGTGACATCATACAGGTGTGTGTGACATCACACAGGTGTGTCTGACAGGTGTGTCTGACAGGTGTGACATCACACAGGTGTGTGTGTGACAGGTGTGACATCATACAGGTGTGTGTGACATCACCAGGTGTGACAGGTTTGTGTGACATCACACAGGTGTGACATCACACAGGTATCAGGTATGACATCACACAGGTGTGACATCACTCAGGTGTGACGTCACTCAGGTGTGACATCACTCAGGTGTGTGTGACATCACACAGGTGTGACGTCACTCAGGTGTGTGTGACATCACTCAGGTGTGTGTGACGTCACTCAGGTGTGACATCACTCAGGTGTGACGTCACTCAGGTGTGTGTGACATCACTCAGGTGTGTGTGACGTCACTCAGGTGTGACATCACTCAGGTGTGACGTCACTCAGGTGTGTGTGACATCACTCAGGTGTGTGTGACGTCACTCAGGTGTGACATCACACAGGTGTGACGTCACTCAGGTGTGTGTGACGTCACTCAGGTGTGACATCACACAGGTGTGACGTCACTCAGGTGTGTGTGACGTCACTCAGGTGTGACATCACACAGGTGTGACGTCACTCAGGTGTGACGTCACTCAGGTGTGACATCACTCAGGTGTGTGTGACGTCACTCAGGTGTGACATCACTCAGGTGTGACGTCACTCAGGTGTGTGTGACGTCACTCAGGTGTGTGTGACATCACACAGGTGTGACGTCACTCAGGTGTCCCGCCTGGGCCACAGGACGGGGCACAGGGGACACACCCGGCCCCACCTGTGCAGGTGTCAGTGCCTGAGCACACCTGAGCCGTCCCACACCTGCACAGGTGAGTTCCGGACTGTGCCCAGCTGTGCCCCCAGCTGTGCCCAGGTGTGTTCTGGTGAGTTCAGGTGTTCCCAAGTGTAGCCAGGTGTGCCAAACCTGTGCCCAGGTGTGCCCAGGTGTGCCAAACCTGTATCCAGGTGTGCCCAGGTGAATCCAGGTGTGCCCAGGTGTGCCATACCTGTACCCATGTGTGCCCACGTGTTCCCAGGTGTTCCCAGGTGTTCCCAGGTGTATCCCACGTGTGCCCAGGTGTTCCAAATTTTCTCCAGCTGTGCCCAGGTGTGTCCTCAACCCCCAGGTGTCCCCAGGTGTCCCCAGCCATTCCCAGGTGTGTCCCCAGCTGTGCCCAGCTGTTCCCAGCTGTCGATCCAGGTGCACCCAGGTGTGTCCCAGGTGTTCCCAGGTGTCCCCAGGTGTCCCCAGGTGTGTCCCCAGGTGCCCCCAGCTGTCCCCAGGTGTATCCAGGTGTATCCAGGTGTGTCCCCAGGTGTGCCCAAGTGTGTCCCCAGGTGTGTCCCCAGCTGTCCCCAGGTGTATCCAGGTGTGTACCCAGGTGTGTCCCCCCAGGTGTGTCCCCAGGTGTGTCCCCAGGTGTGCCCAGGTGTGTCCCCAGGTGTGTCCCCAGGTGTGCCCAGGTGTGTCCCCGCAGGTGTATCCAGGTGTGTCCCCAGGTGTGCCCAAGTGTGTCCCCAGGTGTGTCCCCAGCTGTCCCCAGGTGTATCCAGGTGTGTCCCCAGGTGTGTCCCCAGGTGTGCCCAGGTGTGTCCCCAGGTGTGCCCAGGTGTGTCCCCAGGTGTGTCCCCCCAGGTGTATTCCCCCAGGTGTGTCCCCCCAGGTGTATCCAGGTGTGTCCCCCCAGGTGTGTCCCCAGGTGTCCCCCCAGGTGTGCCCAGGTGTGCCCAGGTGTGCCCAGGTGTCCCCCCAGGTGTGTCCCCCCAGGTGTCCCCCCAGGTGTGCCCAGGTGTGCCCAGGTGTGCCCAGGTGTGTCCCCAGGTGTCCCCAGGTGTGCCCAGGTGTGCCCAGGTGTGCCCAGGTGTGCCCGCCAGGTGTTGCTCACCTCGATCAGGAAGTCTCCCATGCGCAGCCCCGCCCGCCAGGCCACGCCCCCCTCATCCACCGACTCCAGGTACTGCAGGGCGGGGAAGGCGGGGGTGGGGGTGAACTCCTCGATGGGGGTCTGCGCTGTGGGGGCGGGGCGGTCAGCGCCCGGAAACAGCCGGAAACAGCCGGAAACACCCGGAAACAGCCGCAAACACCCCGGAAACACCCGGAAACACCCGGAAACACCCGGAAACAGCCGGAAACACCCGGAAATATCCCAAAAATACCCCAAAAACACCCGAAAATACCCCAAAACACCCCAAACACCCCAAAAATCATCCCAAAACCACCCCAAAAACACCCGAAAAGACCCAAAAAACAGCCAAAACCACCCAAAAATACCCCAAAAACACCCGAAAATCATCTCAAAAACACCCCAAAAACACCTAAAAACACCCCAAAAATACCCCAAATACTCCTCGATGGGGGTCTGCACTGTGGGGGCGGGGCGGGGCGGTCAGCGCCCGGAAACAGCCGGAAACAGCCAAAAACAGCCAAAAACACCCCAAAAATACCCCAAAACCACCCCAAAAACACCCGGAAACAACACCCGAAAACACCCGAAAATACCCCCCAAACACCCAAAAACACCTGAAAATACCCCAAAAACACCAAAAAAATACCCCCAAAACACCCTGAAAATACCCCAAAAACACCTGAAAAATACCCTAAAACACCCGGAAATATCCAAAAACACCCCAAAAATACCCCCAAAACACCCGAAAATATCCGAAAATACCCCAAAAACACCCCAAACAACCCGAAAACACCCCGAAAATACCCCCAAAACACCCCAAAAATACCCAAAAAACACCCCGAGGAAACACCCGGAAATACCGAAAACCACCCCAAACATCATCCCATAAACAGCCAAAAACACCCCAAAGTCATCCCAAAACCACCCCAAAAACACCCGGAAACACCCGGAAACACCCAAAAACACCCGAAAATACCCCAGAAATACCCCCAAAACACCCAAAAATACACCAAAAACACCCCGAAACACCCCAAAAACAAACACCCAAAACCACCCCAAAAAACACCCCGAAAACAGGTGTGTCCCAGGTGTCCCCCCAGTGTCCCCAATGTCCCCCCAGGTGTGTCCCAGGTGTGTCCCCAGCTGTCCCCAGGTGTGTCCCCAGGTGTCCCCATGTCCCCCCAGGTGTGTCCCCAGGTGTCCCCAATGTCCCCAGCTGTCCCCAGGTGTGTCCCCAATGTCCCCAGGTGTGTCCCAGGTGTCCCCATGTCCCCCCAGGTGTGTCCCCAGGTGTGTCCCAGGTGTCCCCAATGTCCCCAGGTGTGTCCCCAATGTCCCCAGGTGTGTCCCCATGTCCCCAGGTGTGTCCCCAGGTGTGTCCCCGGTGTCCCCAGCTGTCCCCAATGTCCCCAGGTGTGTCCCCAGGTGTGTCCCAGGTGTCCCCAATGTCCCCAGGTGTGTCCCCAGCGCTGTCCCCCAATAAATACAGGTATTGTCCCAGGTGTGTCCCCAGCTGTCCCCAGGTGCGTCCCCCAATGTCCCCAGGTGTGTCCCAGCTGTCCCAGGTGTCCCCAATGTCCCCCAGGTGTGTCCCCAGGTGTGTCCCCAGGTGTGTCCCCATGTCCCCCCAGGTGTGTCCCCATGTCCCCCAGGTGTGCGCTCACCTTGGCCCCCCAGCACGAGCCGAAGCCTCCGCTGTCCTTCTTCTGCAGCAGCACCGCTCTCCTTGATGATGTAATCCTGCGGGACAGGGACAGGGACATTGGGATATTGTGACACTGGGGCAGTGGGGACATTGGGGCAGGGGTGGGACATTGGGGACATTGGGACACTGTGACAGTGGACACTGAGATTGACAGTGGACATTGACAGATGGATCTGGACATGACATTGACATGAGTGACATGGGGACTGGGACATGGGACATGGGACATTGGGGAATTGGGCATGGGACATGACATTGGGACGTGGGACAGTGGGGACATTGGACAGTGGGACAGTGGACAGTGGGACATTGAAGGGTGGGGATGGTGGACATTGTGACAGTGGGGACAGTGGGACATTGGGGACATTGGGGACATTGAGGACATTGACATTGGACATGGGGATTGCATTACTGAGACTGAGGGATTGGACATTGGGGATTGGACACTGTGGACATTGTCACACGCAGGTGACACACGGGGACAAGGGGAGGGGACACCAATGGCACCACGTGACCCCTGTGTCCCCTGGCAGCCCCTCCCCCCGCACACGTGTGACACCCCCGTGTCCCCAAGTCCCCGCAGTGTCACCTCCCTGTCCCCAAAAGTGTCACCTCCCCGCCATGTCCCCCCATGTCACCCCACGGGGGGGGACAAACAAGGACAGAGGGACAGGGAGGGGACACCAGGGGACACTGGGGGGGACATGGGGGGACATGAAAGGGACACTGGGGGTCCTGAGGGTGACATGAGGGGACACTGAGTGACATGGGGGGGACACGAGGGGACAGGAGGGGACATTGAGGGACACTGAGAGACAGGAGGGGACAGGAGGGGACATTGAGGGACATTAAAGGGACATTGAGGGTCCTGGGGGGGACATGGAGGGGACATTGGGGGACAGGGGTGACACAGGGGACATTGGGGGACATTGGGGGGTGCTGGGGGGACACAAGGGGACATCGGGGACATTGGGGGTCCCAGGGTGACAGGAGGTGACAAGGGGGACATTGAGGGGGACATGGGGGAGGTGACACCGGGACAGGGACGGGAGATGGGGACAGGAATGGGGGGGTGGCCCCGGTACTGGAACCAGAACCGGAACCGGAGGGGGTCCCGGGGGTGACACCGGGGAGGTGATGGGGAGGTGACACCGGGGAGGTGACACAGGGGAGGTGACACCTGGGAGGTGACACCGGGGCTGGGGGCACTGTCAAGGGGACAGGAATGGGGGGTCCTGGTCCCGGTGCTGGTCCCGGTGGTCCCGGGGTCCCGGTGGTTCCGGTACCGGAGGGGGTCCGGGGGTCCTGGGGTGACACGGGGGCCATGGGGGAGGGGCTGTCACTGGGACACCGGGATGAGAACGATGGGGGATGGATCGGGGGTGGTCCCGGTACCGGAGGGGGTTCCCGGTACCGGGGGTCGCGGTGGTCCCGGTACCGGAGGGGGTCCCGGGGTTGGGGACACGGATGGGGGATGTCACTGGGACACCGGGATGAGAACGGGGGATGGATCGGGGGCGGTCCCGGTACCGGAGGGGGTCCCGGTACCGGAGGGGGTCCCGGTAACGGAGGGGGTCCCGGTGGTGACACGGGGGTCCCAGGGCCATGGGGGAGGGGCTGTCACTGGGACACCGGGATGAGAACGATGGGGGATGGATCGGGGCGGCGGTCCCGGTACCGGAGGGGGGTCCCGGTACCGGAGGGCGGTCCCGGTACCGGAGGGGTCCCGGTGCCGGTCCCGGGGCTCCCCGTACCTGTAGATGTACCAGACGCTGCGGCGGGGGTCGAGCAGCGGCCAGCTGGACGAGAGCGGGGCCCGCGCGGGGGAGGCGCGGCGCGGGGGGAGGGGGCGCGGCGGGACATGGCGGGGGAGGGGGAGGGGGCGCGGCCGCATCGCCCCCGGCGGTGGGGGATGGGATTGGTTCTGGGGGTGGGGGTCCCGGTTCGGGCCCGGCTGCAGCGGCCCGGCCGGGCTGGGGCGGAACCGGCACCGGAACCGGCACCGGAACCGGCACCGGAACCGGCACCGGAACCGGCACCGGCGGCGGCGGCGGCGGCGGCGCGCGACCCGGCGGGACCGGGAGAGGAGCGGGAGCGACGGCGGCCGGGAGGGGACAGCGCGGGGACAGCGCGGGGACAGCGGGAATTAATTGGGGAGGGGGCGACAGGGACAGAGCGGGGACAGAGCGGGGACAGAGCGGGAAACTGGGAGCGGGAAATGGGGAGGGGGCGACAGGGACAGCGCGGGGACAGCGCGGGGACAGCGCGGGAAATTGGGAGCGGGAAATGGGGAGCGGGAAATGGGGAGGGGGCGACAGGGACAGAACAGGGACAGCGCGGGAAATTGGGGAGGGGGCGACAGGGACAGAGCGGGGACAGCGCGGGAAATTGGGGAGGGGGCGCGGGGACAGCGCGGGAAATTGGGGAGGGGGCGACAGGGAGGGGAAGGCAGGGAGGGAGAACTGGAGCGGGACGGGACCAGTACAGGACTGGGATGGGACTGGGATGGACTGGGAGGGACTGGGATGGGATTGGGATGGGACTGGGATGGGATTGGGATAAACTGGGATGGGACTGGGGTGGACTGGGATGGACTGGGATGGGATTGGGAGGGACTGGGATGGACTGGGAGGGACTGGGAGGGACTGGGATGGGACTGGGATGGACTGGGATGGGATTGGGATGGGACTGGGATGGGATTGGGATGGGACTGGGATGGGACTGGGATGGACTGGGACAAACTGGGAGGGACTGGGATGGGATTGGGATGGGACTGGGATGGGATTGGGATAAACTGGGATGGGACTGGGATGGGATTGGGAGGGACTGGGATGGACTGGGATGGGACTGGGATGGGACTGGGATGGGATTGGGAGGGACTGGGATGGGACTGGGATGGGACTGGGATGGGACTGGGATGGACTGGGATGGGACTGGGATGGGACTGGGATGGACTGGGATGGGACTGGGATGGGACTGGGATGGACTGGGATGGACTGGGGTGGACTGGGAGGGACTGGGATGGGACTGGGATGGACTGGGATGGGACTGGGATGGGACTGGGATGGACTGGGATGGGACTGGGACAAACTGGGACAGGACAAGCACAAGGACCAGGGGCACTTCCAGCTCCCAGTACAGAACCAGTACAGAAACAGTACAGCTCCCAGTATAGAACCAGTATAGAACCAGTACAGCACCACTATAGCACCAGTATAGAACCAGTCTGGCACCAGTACAACTCCAGTACCAGGGACAGCTCCCAGTATGGCACCAGCACAAGTCCCAGTATGGCACCAGTACAGAACCAGTACAGAACCAGTCTAGCACCAGTACAGCTCCAGTACAGAACCAGTCTGGCACCAGTACAACACCAATTCAAGGGACAGCTCCCAGTATAGCACCAGTATGGCACCAGTACAGCACCAGTACAGCTCCCAGTATAGAACCAGTATAGAACCAGTACGGCACCAGTACCTGGGACAGCTCTGCTACAGCTCCCAGTACAGAACCAGTATAGAACCAGTAGAGAACCAGTATAGACCAGTATAAACCAGTACCCAGGACAGCTCCCAGCATGAACCAGTCTGGCACCAGTACAGCACCAGTACAGCACCAGTACAGAACCAGTACAGCTCCCAGTACAGCACCAGTACAGAACCAGTACAGCACCAGTACAGCACCAGTACAGAACCAGTACAGCTCCCAGTACAGCACCAGTACAGCTCCCAATCTGACTCCACTCTAATTCCAGTCCCTCCCAGTTTAACCCCAGTCTCTCCCAGTTTAACCCCAGTCCATCCCAGTTTAACCCCAGTCCCTCCCAGTTTAACCCCAATCAGTCCCAGTTTAACCCCAGTCCCTCCCAGTTTAACCCCAGTCCATCCCAGTTTAACCCCAGTCCCTCCCAGTCCATCCCAGTCCATCCCAGTCCATCCCAGTCTCTCCCAGTTTAACCCCAGTCCCTCCCAGTTTAACCCCAGTCCCTCCCAGTTTAACCCCAGTCCATCCCAGCCCCTCCCAGTCCCTCCCAGTCTCTCCCAGTTTAACCCCAGTCCATCCCAGTCCATCCCAGTCCCTCCCAGTCCCTCCCAGTCCATCCCAGTCCATCCCAGTCCAGCTCCCGCAGCCCCTGGAGGGGACATGGGGGGGGGGATGTGACACCCCCAGCCCCAAAAATGCCCCAAAACTGCCCCAAAAAAGTCCCAAAAAAGTCCCAAAAATGTCCCAAAATGTCCCAAAATGTCCCAAATCCCCCAAAATGCCCCAAATTAACTTAAAAATAACCCAAAAATGCCCCAAAAATTCCCCAAAATGCCTCAAAATCCCCAAAATTCCCCAAATCCGGACTCACCCCAAATCCTCCAGCCCCAAAACTGCCCCAAAATGCCCCAAAACTGCCCCAAAATTGTCCCCAAAAATGCCCCAAATCCACCCCAAATCTGCCCCAAAAATGTCCAAAATCAGCCCCAAAACTGCCCCAAATCCACCCAAAATCAGCCCCAAAAATGTCCCAAATTAACCCCAAAATGTCCCAAATCTGCCCCAAATCGCCCCCACGACCCCAAAAACGTCCCAAATGAGCCCCAAAAATGTCCCAAAATCCCCCAGACCCCAAATCTGCCGCAGTCACCCCAAATCCTCCGGCCCCAAAAACTGCCCCTGACCCCAAAAATGCCCCAAAAACGTCCCAAATTAACCCAAAATCTGCCCCAAAAATGTCCCAAATTAACCTAAAAAATGCCTAAAAAATGCCCCAAAAATGCCCCAAAATCCCCCAAAATCCCCCCAAAATGTCCCAAAAATGCCCCAAAATCCCAAATCCGGACTCACCCCAAATCCTCCGGCCCCATAAGTGCCCCTGGCCCCAAAACTGCCCCAAAAATGTCCCAAATTGACTTTAAAATAACCCAAAAATCCCCCAAAAATTCCTCAAAAATGCCCCAGGTATTCCCCAAAAATGCCCCAAAATGCCCCAAAAATTCCCCAAAAATGCCCCAGAATGCCCCAAAAATTCCCCCAAAATGCCCCAAAATGCCCCAAATCCGGCCTCACCCCCAAATCCTCCGGCCCCAGAACTGCCCCAAAAATGTCCCAAATTAACCCAAAAAAATAACCCAAAAATGCCCCAAAATTCACCAAAAATGCCCCAAATTAACTTAAAAATAACACGAAAATTCCCCCAAAATTCCCCAAAATGCCCCAAAATCCCAAATCCGGACTCACCCCAAATCCTCCGGCCCCAAAACTGCCCCTGACCCCAAAAATGCCCCAAAAATGTCCCAAATTAACCCAAAATCTGCTCCAAAAATGTCCCAAATTAACCTAAAAAATGCCCCAAAATGCCCCAAAATCCCAAATCCGGACTCACCCCAAATCCTCCGGCCCCAAAACTGCCCCTGACCCCAAAAATGCCCCAAAAATGTCCCAAATTGACTTTAAAATAACCCAAAAATCCTCCAAAAATTCCTCAAAAATGCCCCAGGTATTCCCCAAAAATGCCCCAAAATGCCCCAAAAATTCCCCCAAAATGCCCCAAAATTCCCCAAATCCGGCCTCACCCCCAAATCCTCCGGCCCCAAAACTGCCCCTGACCCCAAAAACTGCCCCAAAAATGTCCCAAATCTGCCCCAAATCTGCTCCAAAAATATCCCAAATTAACCAAAAAATGCCCCAAAATCTCCCAAAATCCCCCCAAAATGTCCCAAAAATGCCCCAAAATGCTCAAAATCCCAAATCCGGACTCACCCCAAATCCTCCGGCCCCAAAACTGCCCCAAAAATGCCCCAAATTAACTTAAAAATAACCCAAAAATTCCCCCAAAATTCCCCAAAATCTCCCAAAATTCCCCCAAAATGCCTCAAAATTCCCAAAATTCCCAAAATTCCCCAAATCCGGACTCACCCCAAATCCTCCGGCCCCATCCGTGCCCCCCCCCGGCCCCGCAGCCGCCGCCGGCCCCGAACGCGATTTTGGGAGGGGGGGAGGGGCCGGGGGTGTCCCCAAGGGGGGGGGGGGAGGGGCCGGGGGTGTCCCCAAGGGGGGGGAGGGGACACGGGGGGGGGTGGGGGAGGGGGAGGGGTCCCAATCCAGGACGGGCGGAACCGGGACAGGACCCGTGGGGGCCCCTCCCCCACTGCCCCTCCCCCCACCGGGCGGGGGAGGGGGATTTGGGAAATTTTGGGGATTTTGGGGGAAATTTGGGGAAGATTTGGGGATTAGGGGGAAATTTGGGGAAATTTGGGGAAATTTGGGGAATTTGGGGGATTTTGGGGGAAATTTGGGAAATTGGGGGAAAATTTGGGGAT
Organism: Muscicapa striata striata; assembly: GCA_030060385.1. Classification (NCBI taxonomy): domain Eukaryota; kingdom Metazoa; phylum Chordata; class Aves; order Passeriformes; family Muscicapidae; genus Muscicapa; species Muscicapa striata. The sequence continues at coordinate 12,464 of JAREIS010001585.1, forward strand.
TTGGGGGAATTTGGGGGGAATTTGGGACATTTGGGGAAATTTGGGGGAATTTGGGGGAAATTTGGGGGGAATTTGGGGAAATTTTAGGGAAATTTGGGGAATTTGGGGAAATTTGGGGGATTTGGGGGGAAATTTGGGGAAATTTGGGAAATTTGGAGGAGATTTTGGGGGAAATTTGGGGGGATTTGGGGAAATTGGGGGATTTGGGGAAATTTGGAGGAAATTTGGGGGAAATTTGGGGGATTTGGGGGAAATTTTGTGGAAAAATTGGGGGAATTTGGGGGATTTTGGGGGATTTTGGGGAGATTTGGGGAATTTTGGAGAAATTTGGGAAATTTGGGGAAATTTGGGGGATTTTTGGGGGAAATTTGGGGGGATTTGGGGGAAATTTGAGGTTTTTGGGGATTTTGGGGAAATTTGGGGGATTTGGGGAAATTTGGGGGATTTTGGGGAAATTTGGGATTTTTCAGGTTTTTGAGGTTTTTGGGATTTTGGGGATTTTTTGGTATTTTTGGGATGTTTTGTGATTTTTGGTATTTTTGAGGGTTTTGGGATTTTTTGTGATTTTTGGGATTTTGGGGATTTTTGAGGTTTTTAGGATTTTGGGGTTTTTTGGAATTTTTGTGATTTTTGGGATGTTTTGGAATTTTTTGAATTTTTGTGATTTTGGGGATTTTTGAGATTTTTGAGTTTTTGGTGATTTTTGTGATTTTTGGAATTGTTGAGGTTTTTGGAATTTTGGGGATTTTGGGGATTTTTTTTGGATGTTTCGGTTTTTTGGGATTTTTGGTATTTTCGCAATTTTTGATATTTTTGAGATTTTTTATATTTTTGTGATTTTCGGGATATTTTTGGGATATTTTTGGGCTATTTTTGGGATATTTTTTGGGTGTTTTTCTCTCACCTGGGCACATCAAAGCTGCCGTAGGATTTTGGGATTTTTGGTATTTTTGAGCTTTTTGGTATTTTTGGTATTTTCGGGATTTTTGTGATTTTTGTGATTTTTGTGATTTTTGTGATTTTTGAGATTTTTGGCATTTTTTGAGATTTTTTTGGATTTTTTGGGATTTTTTTGGATTTTGGGATTTTTGGGATTTTTGATTTTGTGATTTTTGTGATTTCTGAGGTTTTTGGTATTTTTGGCATTTTTGGTATTTTTGTGGTTTTTGAGATGTTTGGAATTTTTTGAGATTTTTTGGGATTTTTGGGATTTTCTCGATTTTTGCAATTTTCTCGATTTTTGCGATTTTTGGTATTTTTGGTCAATTTTGGGATATTTTTGGGTGTTTCAGTCTCACCTGGGCACATCGAAGCCGTTGTAGGATTTTGGGATTTTCGTGATTTTTGTGATTTTTGTGATTTTCGTGATTTTTTATATTTTTGTGATTTTTGAGTTTTTTTATATTTTTGAGATTTTTGGGCTATTTTTGGGCTATTTTTGGGATTTTTTTGGGATTTTTTTGGGTGTTTGTGTCTCACCTGGGCACATCAAAGCTGTCGTAGGATTTTGGGATTTTCGTGATTTTTGGTATTTTTGGTATTTTTGGTATTTTTGGTATTTTTGGTATTTTTGGTATTTTTGGTATTTTCGTAATTTTTTATATTTTTGCGATTTTTGTCATTTTTGTGATTTTTGGGATTTTTTTGGGATATTTTTTGGGTGTTTTTCTCTCACCTGGGCACATCAAAGCCGTTGTAGGATTTTGGGATTTTCGTGATTTTTGGAATTTTTGAGGTTTTTGGGATTTTTGTGATTTTCGCGATTTTTGATATTTTTGATATTTTTGGGATTTTTGGGATTTTTGGGATATTTTTGGGTGTTTTTCTCTCACCTGGGCACATCAAAGCTGTCGTAGGATCCCACAGTGCAGTGACGGAATTTTGGGATTTTTGGTATTTTTGGGATTTCCGTGATTTTCGTGATTTTTGGTACTTTTGAGATTTTTGCAATTTTTGATATTTTTGTAATTTTTGGGCTATTTTTGGGCTATTTTTGGGATTTTTTGGGTGTTTGTGTCTCACCTGGGCGCATCGAAGCTGTCGTAGGATTTTGGAATTTTTGAGGTTTTTGGGATTTTTGGGATTTTTGATATTTTTGTGATTTTTGTTATTTTTGGCATTTTTGGAGATTTTTTGGGAGTTGTGATTTTTGTGATTTTTGGCATTTTTGAGATTTTGGGGATTTTTGAGGTTTTCGGGATTTTGGGATGTTTTGGAATTTTTGTGATTTTTGTGATTTTTGAGTTTTTTGTGATTTTTGGAATTTTTGAGGTTTTTGGGATTTTCGGGATTTTTGCGATTTTTGGTACTTTTGGGATTTTTGTGATTTTTGATATTTTTGTGGTTTTGGGGATATTTTTGGGATATTTTTGGGACATTTTTTGGGTGTTTTCCTCTCACCTGGGGGCATCAAAGCTGTCGTAGAATTTTGGAATTTTTGAGCTTTTTGGTATTTTTGGTATTTTTGGTATTTTTGGTATTTTTGGTATTTTCGCAATTTTTGATATTTTTGCGATTTTCGTGATTTTTGTGATTTTTGGATATTTTTGGGATATTTTTGGGATATTTTTGGGATATTTTTGGGTGTTTCAGTCTCACCTGGGCACATCGAAGCCGTTGTAGGATTTTGGGATTTTCGTGATTTTTGTGATTTTCGTGATTTTTTATATTTTTGTGATTTTTGAGTTTTTTTATATTTTTGAGATTTTTGGGATATTTTTGGGATTTTTTGGGTGTTTTTCTCTCACCTGGGGGCATCAAAGCTGCCGTAGAATTTTGGAATTTTTGAGCTTTTTGGTATTTTTGGTATTTTTGGTATTTTCGCAATTTTTGATATTTCTGCGATTTTCGTGATTTTTGGATATTTTTGTCATTTTTGTGATTTTTGGGCTATTTTTGGGATATTTTTTTGGGTGTTTGTGTCTCACCTGGGGGTGTCGAAGCTGCCGTAGGATTTTTTGGAATTTTTGAGGGTTTTGGTATTTTTGGGATTTTCACGATTTTCGCAATTTTCGCCATTTTTGATATTTTTGATATTTTTGATATTTTTGTGATTTTTGGGCTATTTTTGGGATATTTTTTGGGATTTCTATCTCACCTGGGCACATCGAAGCTGTCGTAGGATCCCACGGTGTAGTGACGGAATTTTGGGATTTTTGGGATTTTTGGGACTTCCGCGATTTTCACGATTTTCGCGATTTTTGATATTTTTGATATTTTTGATATTTTTGTGATTTTTGGGCTATTTTTGGGATATTTTTTGGGATTTCTGTCTCACCTGGGCGCATCGAAGCTGTCGTAGGATCCCACGGTGTAGTGACGGAACAGTCGCTTCGCTTTGTCACTGCGAGACTCTGCGGGACACGGAGGGAATTTGGGGAATTTTGGGGCGTTTTGGGGCATTTTGGGGGATTTTGACGGATTTTGGGGGATTTTGGGGTTTTTTGGGTTTTTTTGGGGTTTTTTTTTTTTTTGGGGGATTTTGGGGCTTTTTGAGGTTTTTTTTTCTTTGGTGTTTTTTTATTTTTTGGGGGTTTTTGGGGTTTTTGGGGTTTTTTGGGATTTTTTTGGGGTTCATTTGGGATTTTTTTTGGGTTTATTTGGGATTTTGGGATTTTGGGGTTTGGGGGTTTTTTGGGGGATTTTGGGATTTTTTTTTGGATTTTTTGTTTTTTTTTTTTGGGGGTTTTTGGGGAGGTTTTGGGGAGGTTTTTGGGGATTTTGGGATTTTTTTGATTTTGGGGGCTTTTTGGGTTTTTTTTGGGGGGGATTTTTGGGGGTTTTTTGGGATTTTTTGGGGTATTTTGGGTCTTTTTGAAGTCAGAAGGTTTGGGGAGTTTGAGAGGATTTGGGTTCAGGGAGAATTTTGGGGTTTTTGGGGTTGATTTGGGATTTTTGGGGGGTTTTGGGGATTTTTGGGAGGTTTTTTTTGGGGGTTTTTTTGGGGTTTTTTGGGTTTTGGGGTTTTTTTGGGGTTTTTGGGGTTTTTGGGGGTTTTTGGGGTTTTTGGGGGGTTTTTGGGGTACCTGTTTTGCCCTCGGGGGTGCGGGGCGGTTTTTGGGGTCCAGGGATTTTTGGGGTTCAGGGTTTTTCGGGTTTGGGGATTTTGGGGTTCAGGGATTTTGGGGTTCAGGGTTTTTGGGGGGTTTTTGGGGATTTTTGGGGTTCAGGGATTTTGGGGTACCTGTCTTGCCCTCGGGAGTGCAGGGCGGTTTTTGGGGTACCAGGGGAGGATTTTGGGGTTCAGGGAAGGATTTTTGGGGGGGTTTTGGGGGATTTTTGGGGTCCAGGGGTTTAGGGGTTTTGGGGGAGGTTTTTGGGGGGTTTTGGGGGTACCTGTTTTTCCCTCGGGGGTTCAGGGGGTTTGGGGTGTCAGGGAGGATTTTTGGGGGTTTTTGGGGGGTTTTCAGGGTTCAGGGTTTTTGGGGTGTCAGGGAAGGATTTTTGGGGGTTTTTTTGGAGGTTTTGAGAGTTTTTTGGGGTTCAGGGTTTTTGGGGTGTCAGGGGAGGATTTTGGGGTTTTTTTTGGGGGTTTTTGGGATGTCAGGGAAGGATTTTTGGGGTTCAGGGTTTTTGGGGTACCTGTTTTTCCCTCGGGGGTTCGGGGGGGTTTTTGGGGTGTCAGGGGAGGATTTTTGGGGGGTTTTTGGGGTTTTTGGGGGTTTTTTGGGGTTCAGGGTTTTTGGGGTGTCAGGGGAGGATTTTGGGGGTTCAGGATTTTTGGGGTACCTGTTTTTCCCTCGGGGGTTCAGGGGGTTTAGGGAGTGTCAGGGAGGATTTTGGGGGGTTTTGGGTTTTTGGGGGTTTTGGGGTTCAGGGTTTTTGGGGTGTCAGGGGAGGATTTTTGTGGGGTCTTTTGGGTTTTTTTGGGGGTTTTGGGGGTTTTTTGGGGTTCAGGGTTTTTGGGGTGTCAGGGGAGGATTTTTGGGGGGTTTTTGGGGGTTTTTTGGGGTTCAGGATTTTGGGATGTCGGGGGATTTTTTTGGGGGATTTTTGGGGTTTTTGGGGGTTTTTTGGGGTTCAGGGTTTTTGGGGTGTCAGGGAACGATTTTGGGGGTTTTGGGGTTTTTGGGGTTCAGGGTTTTTGGGGTGTCAGGGAAGGATTTTTGGGGTTCAGGATTTTTGGGGTACCTGTTTTTCCCTCGGGGGTTCGGGGCGGTTTCTGGGGTGGTTTTTGGGATATCAGGGAAGGTTTTGGGATTTTTTGGGGTTCAGGATTTTGGGGTACCTGTTTTCCCTCGGGGGTTCAGGGCGGCACCTCCTCCACGCTTTCGGACAGGAACCACCCGACCCGGCCCGCGCCTGCCCCTCCCAAAATCACCGCCCTCCCACGCTCAGCACTGCAGGAGAGACACCCCGAAATCAGAGACACCCAAAAACACCCCAAAACACCGAAACCACCCCAAATCACCAAAAATCCACCAAAATAACCCCAAAAACACCCAAAAAATCACCCCAAAATCCGCCCTCCCCCACGCTCAGCACTGCAGGGGAGAGACACCCCGAAATCAGAGACACCCCAAAAACACCCCAAAACACCCCGAAACCACACCCAAATCACCCAAAAAATCCCGCAAAAATAACCCCAAAAACACCCCAAAAATCACCCCAAAATCCACCCCAAAATCACCAAAAAAATCAAAAAAATCCCCCAAAATCACCCAAAATCCGCCCACGCTCAGCACTGCAGGGAGAGACACGAAATCAGAGACACCCCAAAACCCAAAATCGCCCCCAAAATCACCAAAAAATCCCGCAAAAATAACCCCAAAAACACCCCAAAAATCACCCCAAAATCCGCCCTCCCCCACGCCCAGCACTGCAAAGGGAACCCCAAAATAAATCAGAGACACCCCAAAATCAGAGATACCCCAAAAACCGCAAAATCCACCCCCAAATCACCCAAAAATCCCGCAAAAATCACCCCACAAACACCCCAAAAACCACCCTAAAAACAACTGAAAAATCACCCCAAAGCCCCAAAATCCGCCCTCGCCCACGCTCGGCACTGTGGGGAACCCCAAAATCAGAGAGAGACACCCCAAAAACACCCTAAAACACCCCAAAATCACCCCAAAAATCACCCCTTAAAATCACCACAAAAGTCACCCTAAAACCATCCCAAAATCACCCCCAAAACATCCCAAAATCACCAAAAAATCCCGCAAAAATAACCCCAAAAACACCCCAAAAATCACCCCAAAAATAACCCCCAAAATCACCCCCAAATCACCCCAAAATCACCCCAAAAATAACCCCAAAACCACCCCAAAATCACCCCAAAAACCCCAAAAATAACCCCAAAATCACCCAAAACCCCAAAAATTCACCCAAAAACCCCAAAATCCACCCAAAAACATCCCCAAATCACCCCAAAAATCACCCAAAAATAACCCCAAAATCCAAAAAATCACCCCAAAAATAACCCCAAAAATAACCCCAAAACCACCCCAAAATCACCCAAAAATCACCCCAAAAATAACCCTCAAAATCACCCAAAACCCCCCCAAAAATCACCCCAAAAACCCCCAAAATCCACCCCAAAAACATCCCCAAATCACCCCAAAATCACCCAAAATCACCCAAAAATCACCCCAAAAATAACCCCAAAATCACCCAAAAATCACCCAAAAAACCCCCAAAAAAACCCCAAAATCACCCAAAACCCCCAAAAATCACCCCAAAAATAACCCCAAAATCACCCAAAAATCACCCCAAAATAACCCCCAAAATCACCCAAAACCCCCTCAAAAATCACCCCAAAACCCCCCAAAATCCCCTCAAAAACATCCCCAAATCACCCCAAAATCACCCAAAAATAACCCCCAAAATCCCAAAAATCACCCCAAAAATAACCCCAAAACCACCCCAAAATCACCCAAAAAACCCCCCAAAAAAACCCCAAAATCACCTAAAACCCCCCCAAAAATAACCCCAAAAATAACCCCAAACCACCCAAAACCCCCCAAAATTCACCCCAAAAACCCCCAAAATCCACCCCGAGCCCCCCCAAAATCCCACAGGGACCCCAAAAATCCCAAACCCCCCCAAAACCCGCCCTCAGACCCCCCAATTTCCCCCCAAAACGGCCCCAAATTTTCGCCTTTTTGGGGCATTTTCCAATCAGTTTTCAGATTTTGGGGGTTTTTTTTTTGGGTGTTCTTGTTTTTGTTTTTTTTTTGTTTTTTTGTTTTTTTTTTTTTTTTTGGGTTTTGGGGGAGGGTCATGAGATTTTTCGGTTTTTTTGGGAGAAATCTTTTTTTTTTTCCCGAGTTTTTGGGAATTTTTGATTTCTTTTATTTGGGTTTTCGGTGTTTTTTTTTTTTGTTTTTTTCAGGTTTTCCGGGGCTTTTTGGGAGGATTTTTTCCGTTTTTTTTTTTTTGCGGATTTTTAAAAATTATTATTGTTATTGTTTTGGCTTTGTAGTAGTATTATTTCTTTTTTTTTTTTTATTTATTATTTTTATTATTTTTATTTTTATTTTACTTTTATTATTATTTATTATTTTATTTTTACTTTTATTATTATTTATTATTTTTATTATTTTTATTTTTATTTTTATTTTTACTTTTATTTTTATTTTTATTTATTATTTTTACTATTATTACTATTATTACTATTATTACTATTATTACTATTATTACTATTATCATATTTTATTTTTCGTTTGGGTTTTTTTTCCCTGTTTTTTTATTATTATTTTTGGGGGTTTTTTTGCAATTATTTTTGATTTTTCCGGGTAGAAACCCCGGAATTTTTCGGGAATTTTTCCGGGATTTTTCCAGCTCTGCCTCCCACGATTTTTTAAAATTTCTTTTTTGTTGTTGTTTTCGTTTTTTGGGGTTTTTGTGGAATTTTTTTGGGAGGAATCCCGGAATTTTTGGGGGGCACTTTTTTGGGGAGGAATGCTGGGATTTCTTCCAGGCTTTTGGGGGATTTTTCGGATTTCTTTCGGGGTTTTTGGGAGGAATTTTTTTTTTTTTTTTCGGGTTTTTTGGCGGGAATTTTTTTATTTTTTCGGATTCCTTCGGGGTTTTTTGTTTCCTATCTTTTTTCTTTTTTTTTCCCAGATTTTAAAAAATTATTATTATTATTATTATTATTATTATTATTATTATTATTATTATTATTATTATCATCATCATCATCATCATCATATTTTATTTTTCGTTTGGTTTTTTTCCCCTGATTTTTTTACTACTATTTTTGGGGATTTTCGGGGCGGTTTTTTTGCAATTATTTTGATTTTTCCGTGTTTTTCCGGGTAGAAACCCCGGAATTTTTCGGGAATTTTTCGGGAATTTTTCCAGCTCTGCCTCCCACGATTTTTTAAATTTTTTTGTTGTTGTTGTTGTTTTCGTTTTTTGGGGTTTTTATGGAATTTTTTGGAGGAATCCCGGAATTTTTGGGGGGCACTTTTTTGGGGAGGAATGCTGTGATTTCTTCCAGGCTTTTGGGATTTTGGTTTCTTTCGGGGTTTTGGGAGGAATTTTTTATTTTCGGGGTTTTGGCGGGAATTTTCTATTTTTCAGCGTTTTCAGGAAATTTTTATTTTTCGGCGTTTTGGGGAAATTTTTTCATTTTCGGCGTTTTTGGGAGGAATTTTTATTTTTTCGGGGTTTTTTTGGCGGGAATTTTCTATTTTTCAGCGTTTTCGGCGGAAATTTTTTTTTTTCGGCGTTTTTTTGAGAGGAATTTTTCATTTTCCGGCGTTTTTGGGAGGAATTTTTATTTTGGGGTTTTTAGGCGGAAATTTTTAATTTTTCCGGCGTTTTTGAAATTTTTCATTTTCTGGCATTTTTGGGGAATTTTTGTATTTTTCGGATCCGCGCGATTTTAAAAATTTTTTCTCGTTTCTCGCGCGTTTCCCCCACGCACCCTTGATGCGCTCGCCCTTGCTGAGGCTGAGCTCGCCAGGAAGGAGCGGCCCGGCCCCGCCCAGGAAGATTTGGGGATTTTTTTTTTTTTTTTCAGGATTTTTTTTTTTTTTATGTGCAGCAATCACGGGATTTTTTTCTATTTCTTTTTCTTTTTTGCCAATTTTTTTATTACTATTTTTGACGATTTTGAGGGGTTTTTTTGGTATTAATTTTGATTTTTCCGGGTAGAAACCCCGGAATTTTTCGGGAATTTTTCCGGGATTTTTCCAGCTATGCCTCCCACGATTTTTTTTTAATTTTTTTCCGTTTCTCGCGCGTTTCCCCCACGCACCCTTGATGCGCTCGCCCTTGCTGAGGCTGAGCTCGCCCTCTCCCTGCGCCTGATACGCCCTCACGGCCAGGAAGGTGCGGCCCGGCACGGCCGAGTAGAGTTTGCGCTTCACCCCCCGCGAGCCCAGGGTCCCCCCGGGGGTCCCGCCCGGGCCGGGGTCGCGGCTGAGGCCGCTCGAGCTGCGGGGACAGCGCGGGGGGACACGCTGGCAACGGGAAAGGGACCGGGCACCCCCAATTTGGGGGGCCCGGGGTCACAGAGTCCCGAATTTGGGGTCCCAGGGTCTGGATTTGGGGTCCCAGAGTCTGGATTTGGGGTCCCAGAGTCCCGAATTTGGGGGGGCCGGGGTCACAGAGTCCCGAATTTGGGGGGCCCGGGTCTGGATTTGGGGTCCCGGAGTCCCGAATTTGGGGCCGGGGTCACAGAATCCCGAATTTGGGGGGCCCGGGTCTGGATTTGGGGTCCCGGAGTCCCAGAGTCCCGAATTTGGGGGGGCCGGGGTCCCAGAGTCCCGAATTTGGGGGGCCCGGGGTCCCAAAATGGGGTCCTGGACCTTTAAATTGGGGTCCCAGACCCTTAAATTTGGGTCCCGGAGTCCCGAATTTGGGGGGGCCGCGATCCCAGAATCCCGAATTTGGGGGGCCCGGGTCTGGATTTGGTGTCCCGGAGTCCCAGAATCCCGAATTTGGGGTCCCAGAGTCCCGATTTGGGGTCCCAGGGTCTGGATTTGGGGTCCCAGAGTCCCGAATTTGGGGGGCCGCGGTCCCAGAATCCCGAATTTGGGGGCCCGGGGTCCCAGAATCCCGAATTTGGGGGGCCCGGGGTCCCAGAATCCCGAATTTGGGGTCCCAGAATCCCGAATTTGGGGGGCCCGGGGTCACAGAGTCCCGAATTTGGGGTCCCAGAGTCCCGATTTGGGGTCCCAGGGTCTGGATTTGGGGTCCCAGAGTCCCGAATTTGGGGGCCCAGAGTCCCGAATTTGGGGGGCCCGGTGTCCGAGAATCCCGAATTTGGGGTCCCGGAGTCCCGAATTTGGGGGACCCGGGGTCACAGAATCCCGAATTTGGGGGGCCCGGGGTCACAGAGTCCCGAATTTGGGGGGCCCAGTGTCCCAAAATGGGGTCCTGGACCCTTAAATTTGGGTCCTGGAGTCCCGAATTTGGGGTCCCAGAGTCCCGAATTTGGGGTCCTGGACCTTTAAATTGGGGTCCGTCCCGAATTTGGGGTCCCGGAGTCTGGATTTGGGGTCCTGGAGTCCCAATTTTGGGGGGCCCGAGGTCCCAGGGTCCCAAATCTGGGGGGCCGGGGTCCCAAAATGGAGTCCTGGACCCTTAAATTGGGGTCCCAGAGTCTCGAATTTGGGGGGCCCGGGGTCCCAAAATGGGCTCCTGGCCCTTAAATTGGGGTCCCAGGCTCCCGAATTTGGGGTCCCAGACCCAGAGACCCCCACCCAGAGCCCAAATTGGGGGTTCCGAGTTCCCAATTTGAGGTCCCAGGGTCTCCAGCCCCCCCCCAGAGCCCCCCAAAATCCCCCCCAAGACCCCCAAAATCCCCCCAGGTGCCCCCCCCGTACCTGGGCTGTTATTGGGGCTCCTCCAGGTGCCTTTTCTGGGGGTCCCACCCCCCAAAATCCCCCCAAAAATCCCCCCCAAAATCCCCTAAAATCCCCCCAAAATCCCCCCAAAACCTCCGAAAAAATCCCCCAAATCCATCTCAGACCCCCCAAATCCCCCCCCCGTACCTGGATCTGCCCCAGGTTTGTCTCCGCGCCTCCGGGGTCCCAGCCCCCAAATCCCCCAAATCCATCTCAGACCCCCAAACTCCCCAAATCCCCCAAAATCCATCTCAGACCCCCAAATCCCCCAAATCCCCCAAGCCCATCTCAGACCCCCAACCCCCAAAATCCATCTCAGACCCCCAAACCGTACCTGGGTCTGCCCCGGGGCTGCCTCCGCGCCTCCTCCGGGGGTCCCAGCCCCCAAATCCCCCAAATCCCCCAAATCCATCTCAGACCCCCAACCCCCCCAAACCCCCAAATCCATCTCAGACCCCCCCAAAATCCATCTCAGCCCCCCGTACCTGGGCCTGCCCCGGGTCTGTCTCCGCGCCTCCTCCGGGGGTCCCAGCCCCCAAATCCCCCAAACCCCCTCCATGCCCATCTCAGACCCCAAATCCCCCAAATCCATCTCAGACAATCCATCTCAGACCCCCAAATCCCATCTCAGACCCCCAAACCCCCAAACCCCCCAAATCCATCTCAGACCCCCAAATCCCCCAAAATCCATCTCAGATCCCCCAAAATCCATCTCAGCCCCCAAACCCCCAAACCCCCCAAAATCCATCTCAGACCCTCCCCGTGCCTGGGCCTGCCCCGGGTTTGCCTCTGCGCCTCGGTGCCAGCCCCCGCTCAGTGACCGCTTTGCCAGCGCCCCGGGGGGAGCTGAGCGCAGGGTCCCGAGGGGGCGGGGGCGCCGGGGGCTCCGGGGAGCCCTCAGCACCCACTCGGGCAGCGCCCCCCCCCCGGTGTCGCTGTTGGCCCGCAGGAGGCGCTGGGGGGGGAGGGGCAGCCCAGGCCTGCGGCGGCGGCCGCAGAACTGGGGGCTCTCTGGAACGGGACTGGAACGGGAATTTGGGGGCTTGGGGGTTTAAATGGGGGGTTTGGGGGATTTGGGGGATTTAGAATTTGGGGGATTGGGGTGAATTGGGGGCTCTCTCCCGAACGGGACTGGAATGGAATTTGGGGGTTTGGGGGTTTGGGGTTTGGGGGATTGGGGGCTCTCCTGGAACGGGACTGGAACGGGAATTTGGGGGTTTGGGGGTTGGGGGTTTGGGGGATTGGGGCTCTGGAACGGGACTGGAAACGGAATTTGGGGGTTTGGGGGAATTTGGGGGGTTTGGGGTCTGAGATGGATTTGGGGATTTGGGGGATTTGGGGTTTGGGGGCTGAGATGGATTTGGGGGGGATTTGGGGGAATTTGGGGGGATTTGAGGGATTTGGGGGGATTGGGGGGTTTGGGGGGTTTGGGGGCTCTCCTGAACGGGAATTTGGGGATTGGGGTTTGGGGGAGATTTGGGGAATTAGGGGATTTTTAGTGAATTTGGGAATTTGGGGGGATTTGGGGGGAATTTGGGGGATTGGGGGGATTTGGGGGGATTTGGGGGGGACCTTGGGGAGGATCTGGGAGAATGAAGGGCAGGAACCCCCAATGTCCCCAATGTCCCCCAATGTCCCCAATGTCCCCAATCCCCCCAATGTCCCCAATGTCCCCCAATGTCCCCAATCCCCCAATGTCCCCAATGTCCCCAATGTCCCCAATGTCCCCAATGTCCCCCAATGTCCCCCAGTGTCCCCAATCCCAATGTCCCCCAGTGTCCCCAATCCCCCCAATGTCCCCACTGTCCCCAATGTCCCCCAATGTCCCCCAATGTCCCCAATGTCCCCCAATGTCCCCAATGTCCCCAATGTCCCCAGTGTCCCCAGTGTCCCCACTGTCCCCAATGTCCCCAATGTCCCCTCACTCACCCACGTCACTGTCCCGGTGGTTCTTGATGAGCTCGCCCAGCTCGAAATTCCCGGCGATGACGGCGACCTGGGGACAGACGGACACAGGGACAGGGACAGGGGGACAGGGGGACACAGGGACAGAGGGACAGGGAACAGAGGGACAGGGGGACACAGGGACAGAGGGACAGGGGGACAGAGGGACAGGGACAGGGACAGAGGGACAGAGGGACAGGGACAGAGGGACAGGGGGACAGAGGGACAGAGGGACAGAGGACAGGGACAGAGGGACAGAGGGACAGGAGAGGAAGGACAGAGGACGGGACAGAGGACAGAGACAGGACAGAGGACAGAGGACAGGGTGTCCCCAGTGGCACTTGGAACAGGGTCTGTCCCCTGTCCCCAGTGTCCCAAATCTAACCCCCCCAGTGTCCCCAAAGTCACCCCAACCCCCCCAGTGTCCCCAGTGTCACCTGGAACGGCATCTGTCCCCAGTGTCCCCAATGTCCCCAATGTCCCCAGTGTCCCCAGTGTCCCCAGTGTCACCTACAGGTGTCCCAATGTCCCCAGTGTCCCATTCCAGTGTCACCCAGTGCAGTGTCGTGTCCCCATGTCCTCATGCCCCAGTGTCCCAGTGTCTCCCAGTGTCCAGTGTCCACAGTGTCCCCAGGTAGTGTCCCCAGTGTCCCCAGTGTCTCCCAGTGTCCCCAGTGTCCCCAGTGTCCCCAGTGTCCGTCCAGTGTCCCCCAGTGTCCAGTTGTCCCCAGTGTCCCCAGTGTCCCCAGTGTCCCCAGTGTCCTCAGTGTCACCTGCAGTGTCGCCTCAGTGTTTCACCTCCTTGTGTCCCTCGTGTCACACAGTGTCCAGGCACAGTGTCACCTGGACGGCAGTGCTCACAGTGTCACCTCAGTGTCACCTCAGTGTCACTCTAGTGTCACTCAGTGTACAGCAGTGTCACCGTGTCACCAGTTCCCATGTACCAGTGCTCACACGGTGTCACCAGTGTCACCTCAGTGTCACCTCAGTGTCACAGTGTCACGGTGTCACCAGTGTCACCCAGATGTCCTCTATGTCCTCAGTGTCCACACTGTCACCATGTCACCCAGTGTCACCTGAGGCTACAGTGTCAATGGTGTCCCATGTCCCAGATGTCCTCTAATGTCCAGTGTCCCCAATGTCCCAGTGTCACTAAGGCCAATGTCACGCGTGTTCCCCATGTCCTCAGTGTCCCAATGTCCCCATGTCCCCAGTGTCCCCAGTGTCCCTAATTGTAAGGCAGATGTCAGCCCATGTCCAATCCCGCTTGAGCCCGCCCGTGTCCCCTGAACACAATGCCCCAATGTCATCCTGTTGTAGGAGCCTGGTGATGCAGGGACGTGTGCATTAGGGCAATGTGAACCGGATCCATCCCTGTTGTGCGTGACACCAGGTAGGCGGTTCCGAATGTGTACTTGTGTAGAAGGGGTTGAGTGCGCTTGTGCACGCAGTGTCATTATGCCAAGTTAGGGTAATTACACTAGTGTCCTGGGTACAATGTCGAAGACATTAGAGTGCATTGCATGTGCACTGTTGTAGGGATTCAGTGGGACATTGGGGCATGAGACATTGGGACATTGGGGACACTGTGGACATTGGGACATTGGGACATTGGGCATTGGACATTGGGGACATTGGATGACATTGGGGACTGGATTGCATGACATTGAATGACATTGGGGACATTGGGCATTACATGGGGACATTGGGGGAATTGGAGACATGTAGACATTGGGGGACATTGGTGGGAACATGGGAGGGGGACATAGGGGACATTGGGGGACATTGGGGACAGGGATGCTGCAGTGTCACAGTGACACAGGGTGGTAATGGGGTGATGGGGTTACAATGTGACACAATGACACAGGTGACAGTGACACTGGTGACACAGGTGACAATGACACAGGTGACACAGGTGACACAATGACACAGGTGACAGTGACACAGTGACAATGACACAGGTGACAGTGACACAGGTGACACAGGTGACACAATGACACAGGTGACAATGACAGGTGTCCCGGTGTCACCTGGTGTATCTCCTGCCAGCCGTTCTCGTCGGCCGTCCCGATGTGCGCGCGGTTGTACAGGGATGGGATGATGGGATAGCGGGGTGATGGCGTTACACAATGACACAGGTGACACAATGACACAGTGACAATGACACAGGTGACAATGACACAGGTGTCACCTGGTGTATCTCCTGCCAGCCGTTCTCGTCGGCCGTGCCGATGTGCGCGCGGTTGTAGAGGGATGGGATGATGGGGTGACACAGGGATGGGATAGCGAGGTGATGGGGTCACACAGTGACACAATGACACAGTGACACAGGTGACACAGGTGACAATGACAGGTGTCACCTGGTGTATCTCCTGCCATCCATTCTCGTCAGCCGTCCCGATGTGCGCGCGGTTGTACAGGGATGGATAATGGGGTGATGGCGTTACACAGGTGACACAATGACACAGGTATCACAGGTGATACAATGACACAGTGACAATGACACAGGTGACACAGGTGATACAATGACACAGTGACAATGACACAGGTGACACAGGTGACACAGGTGACAATGACAGGTGTCACCTGGTGTATCTCCTGCCAGCCGTTCTCGTCAGCCGTCCCGATGTGGGCGCGGTTGTACAGGGATGGATAATGGGGTGATGACATTACACAGGTGACACAATGACACAGGTGACACAGGTGACAATGACACAGGTGACAATGACACAGGTGTCCCGGTGTCACCTGGTGTATCTCCTGCCATCCGTTCTCGTCAGCCGTCCCGATGTGCGCGCGGTTGTACAGGGATGGGTAACGGGGTGATGGCATTACACAGGTGACACAGGTGACACAATGACACAGTGACAATGACACAGGTGACACAGTGACAATGACACAGGTGTCCCAGTGTCACCTGGTGTATCTCCTGCCAGCCGTTCTCGTCGGCCGTGCCGATGTGCGCGCGGTTGTACAGGGATGGATAATGGGGTGATGGCGTTACATAGGTGACACAGGTGATACAATGACACAGTGACAATGACACAGGTGACAATGACACAGGTGTCCCGGTGTCACCTGGTGTATCTCCTGCCAGCCGTTCTCGTCGGCCGTGCCGATGTGGGCGCGGTTGTAGAGCAGCAGCTCGCAGCACCGCGGGTCCCCCCCCACCATGGCCGTGTGGTACAGCGGGGTCAGGCCACGACGGTCCTTGTAGTTCGGGGACCCGCCCAGGTCCAGCAGCGCCTGTGGGGACAGGTGACACCTGTGACACACCTGGACACACCTGTGGGACACACCTGGGACATCCCAGAACCCCAAATGTCACCCCCACCCCGCCGGTCCTTGTAGGTCCAGCAGTGCCTGCACAGGGGTGACACCTGTGACACACCTGGACACATGTGGGATACCTGTGACACACCTGTGACACACCTGGGGACAGCTGTGACACACCTGGACACACCTGGGACATCCCAGACCCCCAAATGTCACCCCCCCCCCCCGGTCCTTGTAGTTCGGGGACCCGCCCAGGTCCAGCAGCGCCTGCACAGGGGACAGGTGACACCTGTGACACACCTGGGGACAGCTGTCACACACCTGTGACACACCTGGGGACACCTGTGACACCTGTGACACACCCAGATGCCCCCAGGGCACCCCCCCCCCATGGTGTTCTGTGGGTGTCCCCAGGTGCCCCCAGATATCCCCAGGTACCCCAGGTGTGCCCAGGTGTGCTGTACCTGCCCCCAGGTGTGCTGTACCTGCCCCCAGGTGTGCTGTACCTGCCCCCAGGTGTGTGTACCTGCCCCCAGGTGCTCACCAGCAGGGCGGGGTACCTCCTGGTGCACACCGCCCGGTGCAGGGCCGTGGCGCCTGTGCTCAGGTGTGTGCCCAGGTGTGTGTACCTGTACCCAGGTGTATCCCCATGTGCCCAGGTGTGATCAGGTGTGCTCAGGTGTGCTCAGGTGTGCTCAGGTGCTCACCAGCAGGGCGGGGTACCTCCTGGTGCACACTGCCCGGTGCAGGGCCGTGGTGTCTGTGCTCAGGTGTATCCCCAGGTGTGTGTACCTGTACCCAGGTGTGTGTACCTGCCCCCAGGTGCTCACCAGCAGGGCGGGTACCTCCTGGTGCACACTGCCCGGTGCAGGGCCGTGGCGCCTGTGCTCAGGTGTATCCCCATGTGCTCAGGTGTATCCCCAGGTGTATCCCCATGTGCCCAGGTGTGCTCAGGTGTGCTCAGGTGTGTATCCAGGTGCTCACCAGCAGGGCGGGGTACCTCCTGGTGCACACCGCCCGGTGCAGGGCCGTGGCGCCTGTGCTCAGGTGTGTGCCCAGGTGTATCCCCATGTACCCAGGTGTGTGTACCTGTACCCAGGTGTGCTCAGGTGCTCACCAGCAGCGCAGGGTACCTCCTGGTGCACACCGCCCGGTGCAGGGCCGTGGCGCCTGTGCTCAGGTGTATCCCCAGGTGTGCTCAGGTGTGCTCAGGTGTGCTCAGGTGTATCCCCAGGTGTGTGTACCTGTACCCAGGTGTGCTGTACCTGCCCCCAGGTGTGTACCTGCCCCCAGGTGCTCACCAGAGCGCAGGTGGGTGACAGGGATTGGGTACATGGGGACACTGGCATTGGGACATGCAGTGTTTTGGTGCTTTGGATCTTAGGTGTTAGTTTTGGGTTTGGTATTTGGGGTATTCCAGGTGTTTTTGCCAGGGTTGTCTTCGGGTTTGGGGTCTTTGGTTTTGGGTGTTTTGGCGTCGTTGGGATTGGTGCCATTGGAATTCTCGATTTCGGGTATCTGGGTGTTTTGGGATTTTGGCATGGGGATTGGGACTTTTGGGGTGTTGGGGAGTTTGGATTTTGGGGATCTGGGTTTTGGGTTTTTGGGTGTTTTGGGATATTTTGGGGTATTTAGGTGTTTTAGGGTTTGGGTTTTTGGGGTGTTTTTGGGATGGTTTGGTGTTTTGGATGTTTAGGGGTTTGGGTGTTTAAGGGTGTTTTGGGTGATTTTGGGTAGTGTTTGGGGTTTTTTGGGTTATTTTGGGTTGTTTTTGGGTATTGGTGTTTTGAGGGTGTTTATTTTGGGTGTTTGGTTTTGGGTGTTTTAGGGTGTTTTTGGGTGTTTTTGGGTGTGCTGTGTCTCACCCCCCGAGTCCGAGTCGTGGTAGTTGGGGTCCAGCCCCCGCTCCAGCAGCCGCGCCACCTTCTCGGCCGAGCCGTGCTGGACATAGTCCAGAAACTTCCGCAGCCCCGTCTGGGGACAAGGGACAGCACAGTGGGGACACTGGGGACACTGGGGGGGATTGGGGACACTGGGGACATTGGGGACATTGGGGACATTGGGGGGATTGGGGACATTGGGGACATTGGGGGACATTGGGGGGATTGGGGGATTGGGGGACATTGGGGGACACTGGGGACATCCAGGAGGGGTGTGGCCTGGTAACAGAGGGGTGTGGCCAAAAAAGGGGGCGTGGCCAGCAGGTAAAGGGGTGATGTCATCATGTATGGGCGTGGCCAAGGCACAAAGGGGCGTGGCCAAAACATGGAAGGGGCGGTGACATTGTGAAACGGGCGTGGTCAAAAAATAAAGGGGTGACGTCATTGTGAGATGGGCGTGGTCAAAGCACAAAGGGGCGTGGCCTAAGGGAAAAGGGGTGATGTCATCATGTGATGGGCACGGTAAAAAATTAAGGAGTGACGTCATCATGTGATGGACGTGGCCACGGCAGCAGAAAGGGCGTGGTCAAAAGCGCAGTGGGTGTGGCCAGCACGAGGGGGCGTGGCCACTTTGAGGGTAGAGTTTTTGGAAGGAAGAGAATCAGGACATGGAGGGGGTGTGGCCAAGGGGACATGGGGCGTGGCCAGTGTTCAGGGGGCGTGGTCAGTGTTCAGGGGGCGTGGCCAACGGGAAGGGGCGTGTCCCACCCACCTTGGTGTGCAGCTTGGCCAGTTGTTTCTCGTCCAGGTTGGTTTGTTTGTACACCCGGTCTTGTACCGGAACTGGGGGCGGGGTCAGCACGGGGCCACGCCCCCCCCCAAGGGGGACACGCCCCCACATCCGCGGGGACACGCCCCCAACCCGCCCTGACCACGCCCACCCCGCGAGAAAAACCCTTGGCCTGGCCTAAGCCACGCCCACCCTGAGGGACACACCCCAAATTTGCCTTAAGCCACGCCCACCGTGCTGGACATGCCCTGATTCCCCCTAAGCCACGCCCACCGTGCTGGACACGCCTTGATTCCCCCCTAAGCCACGCCCACCACGCTGGACACACCCTGATTCCCCCTAAGCCACGCCCACCATGCTGGACACGCCCTGATTCCCCCTAAGCCACGCCCACCATGCTGGACACGGCCTGATCCCCCCTAAGCCACGCCCACCGTGCTGGACACGCCCTGATTCCCCCTAAGCCACGCCCACCACGCACCAAGCCCCTCCCCCTCCCTGACCACGCCCCTTCCTCTCCAATCCCAAATTTGTCCACATTTCCCTCCCCCCAAATTGAAACCACGCCCCCTCCCAGCCCCGAGGCCACGCCCACACAGAGGCCACACCCACATCATGGCCACGCCCAGCCCGGGTCGTTTTAACCCCAAATTTGCCGGTTTAACCCAAATTTTTACCCAAATTCTCTCCAATTAAGTAAAGCCCCAATTAACACCTCACCCTCATTGACCACACCCACTGTGACCACGCCCCCAGGGCCACACCCACACCCTGACCACGCCCACTCTGCACCATTTTAACCCCAAATCCGCCATTTTAACCCAAAATTTTCTCCTCAACTTCACACCAAATTAACACCCCACCCCTTTAGCACCCCACCCACTTTGGCCACGCCCCCTTAGGGCCACACCCACACCCTGACCACGCCCACTCTGCACCATTTTAACCCCAAATCCGCCATTTTCCCTCCATTTTCCCTCCATTTTTCCCCCTTAACCCCACCCCAAATGAACACCCCACCCCTTTAGGACCACACCCACTGTGACCACGCCCCCCAGGGCCACACCCAAACCCTGACTCCGCCCACTCTGCACCATTTTAACCCAAATTCTTCCCTCTTAACCCCACCCCAAATCCACACCCCACCCCTTTAGCACCCCACCCGCCGCGACCACGCCCCCAGGGCCACACCCACTGTGACCACGCCCCCACGGCCACACCCAAACCCTGACCACGCCCACTCTTTCTCACTTTAGCCCCAAATTTGCCATTTTTACTCAAATTCTCCCTCATTAACCCAACACCAAATTAACACCCCACCCCTTTAGGACCACACCCACTGTGACCACGCCCCCCAGGGCCACACCCACACCCTGACTCCACCCACTCTGCTCCATTTTAACCCAAATTTTACCATTTTAACCCAAATTACGCCTCATTAACCCCATCCCAAATTAACACCACACCCACACCCCACCCCTTTAGCACCCCACCCGCCGCGACCACGCCCCCAGGGCCACACCCACACCCTGACCCCGCCCCACCCCGCACCACTTTAACCCCAAATCTGCCACTTTTAACCCAAATTCTTCCTCATTAACCCAACCCCAAAATAAAACCACGCCCCTTTAGGACCACACCCACTGTGACCACGCCCCCATGGCCACACCCCCGCCCTGACCACGCCCACCCCGCACCATTTTAACCATTTCCCCTCCTATTTTCCCCCTTAACCCCACCCCAAATCCACACCCCACCCCTTTAGCACCCCACCCGCTGCGACCACGCCCCCCACGGCCACACCCAAACCCTGACCCCGCCCACCCTGCACTATTTTAACCCCAAATTCACCATTTTCCCTCCATTTTTCCCCCTTAACCCCACCCCAAATCCACACCCCACCCCTTTAGGACCACACCTACTTTGACCACGCCCCCAGGGCCACACCACTGTGACCACACCCACTCTGCACCATTTTAACCTCAGTTTTGCCATTGTAACCCAAATTCTTCCTCATTAACCCCACCCCAAATTAACACCCCACCCCTTTAGAACCACACCCACTGTGACCACGCCCCCAGGGCCACACCCCCACCCTGACCACGCCCACCCCGCACCATTTTAACCATTTTCCCTCCTATTTTCCCCCTTAACCCCGCCCCAAATTAACACCCCACCCCTTTAGCACCCCACCCGCCGCGACCACGCCCCCCAGGGCCACACCCACACCCTGACTCCACCCACTCCGCACCATTTTAACCCCAAATCTGCCACTTTTAACCCAAATTCTCCAAACCCTCCCTCCTTAACCCCACCCCAAATCCACACCCCACCCCTTTAGCACCCCACCCGCCGCGACCACGCCCCCCAGGGCCACACCCACCTCCAGGTAGGGCACGCCCTGGTCGAAGCTCTGGGGGTAGTCGCGCAGGGGCCGCTCCTCGTCCAGGAACTTGGCGTTGTCCGGCGGCCGGCTGGAACAGGCCATAGTTGAGGCCGTCGTGGAGCCCCTCGGTCAGGGCACAGAGCAGCTGCTGCTTGGCCGCCCACACGGCCGCCCCCGGGTCGAAACGGAGGCACTTCTGGGGAGAAAAATGGGGGGCAGGTCAGGGGGAACCCCGAAAATTGGGGTGGGGGGTGGGAGAGGGGAGAGGAACGGAAAAAACGCGGAGTTTGGGGGGGTTGGGGTGGGGAAATTCCTTCAAAATGTCTGAAAATGAGCCCGAAAAAATGGGATGAACCCCAAAAATCGGGACTCTAAAGATTTTTGGGGTTCGGGTCAGGGGAACCCCGAAAATGAAACCCGGAGTGTTTGGGGTGAGGAGGAAAAAAACCCCAAATTTGGGGGTTCGGAGTGGAGAAATTGTCCCAAAATCGCTGGGAAGGGCCTCAAAAATGGGAACCCCAAAGATTGTTTTGGGTGGATTTTGGGGTTCAGGTCAGGGGAACCCTGAAAATTGGGGTGGGGGGTGGGAGAGGGAGAGGAACGGAAAAAACGCGGAGTTTGGGGGTTGGGGTGGGGAAATTCCATCAAAATGTCTGAAAATGAACCCGAAAAAAATGGGATGAACCCCAAAAATCGGGAATCTAAAGATTTTTGGGGTTCGGGTCAGGGGAACGAAAAATGAAACCCCGGAGTGTTTGGGGTGAGAGGAACCAAAAAAACCCAAATTTGGGGGTTCAGGTGGAGAAACTGCCCCAAAATCGCTGGGAAGGACCCCAAAATGGGAACCCCAAAGATTGTTTTGGGTGGATTTTGGG
>JAREIS010001586.1:0-34848 GCA_030060385.1 Muscicapa striata striata
AGGCCCAAAAACAAATGAAGGAAAGCAAGACTCAAGAAAGTTCCACCAAGAGAGCACGTCAGTGCCTGTAGCCGCAATGCCAAGTATGAGGATGTGACAACATGTGTATCCACCTGAAGAACTAAGACATATGCCCCTGGAAAAGAAGGATAAAACAGGCTTAGGTGACTCTGCTCATGGTGAACTGGAAATCGTGTGTTCTGGTTTTGTGGATTCGTTGGCCTGGCACATGAAACCACAAGAAAGTATAAAGCCTTAGTTGACACTGGTGAAATGTGAGCAATATTCCCATCCAGATACGTGGGGAGTAAGTCTGTCTATTGCTGTCATCACAGGTGGATCACAGGACTTTACCTGGTGGAAGCTGAAGTGAGTCTGACTGGAAAGGAATGAAAAATACCCAATTGGTACTGGCCCAGAGGCCCCGTGTATTTTGAATAGATTTCCTTCAAAGTGGGTATTAAAGACCCAAGGTTTAAGTGGCATTTGGGATAGCAGCTGTGATGACAGAAGCATTCAGCAATTGAACACCTCTGGGTGGAATGATAGGGGCGTGCGGAAGATCTCGGGCTGTAACAGGCAGTTAGAAACCCATCCCCCTCTCCCTGTCGACCTCTGCTCTGTGCCTGGACCACCACCCGGACATGAGCCGCAGAAATGACCACAGACCACCTAATCTATATAAACCCTTGTAACCTTTCAAGCGCCATTTGCTGTCACACATTATTGGTCCTGGAGCTGGTGGCCCGGTGGCCTGGGTTGGGCTGCCGTGCTGAGTATTGAACCAGGCCCGCCCTGCAACAAGTGGTGCGAAACCTGGGATGCTGCTCAGGGGTTGGGATTCACCTGGGCGAGACCAGCGGCTCAGCTGGCCTAGTGCAGCGGGCCGATGTCCCCGGACCGAGGAGCATGGAAGCTGTGAAGGTCGTAAGTGAAGTCATCAGTCAGTGGAATATTGATTGCAAGCTAAAGATTTTATCCTTGCTATGCAGAGGCTGAGTGAAACTGGTACAAATAGACAGTCGGTGGATGTTTTACATCCAGGATATGGGATAAATGCACACAAGTTCTGATGAAACCATGTCCCCAGGCCGAAAACGTTAAAAGCGTGGGGCAGAGTAGGTCCAGGTGCTGCAGAGGCGCGGACAGAGACAGGATCCTGGAAGGCGCGCGGACTTGTCTGTTAGCGTTCGCAGCTGGGAATAGGGCCTCATTCAAGCCGGGAGGGTTGGCCGGCTGGGCATGAACAGCTCGGGCTCCGGATAGCGACCCCTGGAACCGGACTCACCACCGTCGGGGTGGGGAAGCGCAGCAGAGGTTTTGGCAGGGGCTGACAGAGAGGCGGCGACGCTGCTATAATCAAGTCGATGCAGCTGATATTAGGCATCCGCCATATGAATTTGAAAATGGCGCTGAGCCACGTGGTGAAAAGCAGAGCAAGGGCACAGAGGCGGAGCGGGGATGGCTCTCTGGCAGGGCATGCGTAGTGGCGGGAGGTAGGGCGTCCCGGAGCTGAGCTTAAAACTCATCAGAGCTCATATTACATCAGCCCCCAAGGCAGAGCCTCCCCCCGCAGGGTGGGAGAAACCCAGGGAAGGGGCCCGGCCCTGCAAGCAGGCCGAGGCGGGCCGGGAAAAAACTCCGCAACCGGAAACTGGGTCCCGCAGTCGGGGCCGGCTCTGGACTCCCGACTGGGCTGGGATGACAGCCGGGGCTTTTGGGGGAAGAGGATTCCCTCTGATTTAAACTTTAACAAAATGAAGCAGTGGCTTTTAAAACACCAGCTGCAATGCTCCATGTTAAGGGGGGAAAAAGGAGAGATCGAACCGGGGTTGACTGGGAAATAAAGATAGCTTCGCTAAGAAAGGGACCCGGGTGCCAAACTGGCGTTCTCCTTCGTGTTGGGGGCAGGCGGGAAAACAAGGGCCTCCCGGTTAACCTAAAGACATACGGCGATTTTGCGGTTCGGACAGAGGATTAATTCTGCTGGTTTCACTTATTGATAGCGTTTTGGAGCAGATGATGTACTTCGCTTTTGATATTAAACAGACATGCAGGCTGATTTTTGACGGTGCAGGATGATTGTATTTAAGCAGGAGTGGGAGGACAATTGTGTTAAGCAGCTGGCTTTGCACAGGGGCAGACCACCACTGCACGGCTCCAGTATACAGAGGCTTATGGGCACAGACCCAGCCATGATAACCCAAGACAGGCAGAGGGTCCAGGCCCATGAAGTTAGTGACTATAACCCGTATGTCTGAGAAGCCATCCGTGCTGTTTCTAAAGTAATACAAACCATCACCATGGTCACTATAAAGCAGAGTGAGAGTAAGAGCTTCACTCAATTCACAGGACATCTCCAAGCTGCATTAGATTCCCTCTGCTTACCTTCAGAGGCAAAGTCCTGCCCTAGCAGACTGCCTACGGCAATGCAACTCAGCCACCAAGGGCATTTTTAAGATCATTGCCACCTGGATCCAATGTTGCAGCTATGGTCAGATATGTAGCAAAGGAAGAACACCTAGCTCCCATCCAAGCAGCGGTTTGCACTGCAATAACCAGTGTAATGGCATGCTTCAAGTGTGGCCAGGCAGGTCATGTAGCAGCAAACTGCCCTCAGTTAGACGCCCACCAGCAGCTGCTCCACCACCCCAGGGAGACTTAGGGACGTGTTGACGGTGTGGAAAGAAGGGACATTTAGCTAAGGAATGCAGATCCAGGCTTCAGGGAAACGGGAAGGGGAGGGGGCAGCCGGGCCGCACCCAGTCCTTTCCCTCCTGGAACATGAAGCGGCCCAGCTACAGCAACCCTCAATGGGGCACGGGCATCCACACCCACCACCCTCCTCAAGAAATGACCAAGTTTGTCGCCCAGCCAACAGCTCAGCCAAACCTGTCAGCACCTCAGGAATACCAAGAACAGCTCCCTGGGGACGAGGCCCTGGGTGGCCTTGGCAATGAGAGCTAAGGAACGAGACCCATGGGTAGCCTATGCTATGAAGGTGGGTAGGCACCCGCTGATTGTGTGGGCAGTGTTTCGCCTCATAACAGCTCCGACAACTCAGCCATCTGCCTTCCCTTTTGGGTGGACACAGGATCCAAAGTCACCGTCATCCCAGACATACACTGGCCCCGACAATGGAGACTGGAAGAGGCCCCCAGAGTGAGCGGAGTTGGAGGGCAAGCCCAGGCTCAAAGAAGCGTGCAACAGATAGCAATAACACTCTGCACGGAGAGAGGACCAGGGAAGGACTATCATCCTTACGACATACATTTATGTCGGACTGCCCACCCCTTGATGTGAGAGATGCCCTAGCCCTGCTGGACGTTAGGGTGACAAATTTATTCTAAGGGCCACTGTCACATATCCACCACTGCCCATCAAATTCATTTGGAAATCAGTTGACCCGGTGTTTATCCAACAGTGGCCTTTATCCAAGCCTCGAATGTCTGCTCTCATTGAACTAGTTAGCCGAGAGCTACACAAGAATCATATAGAACACTTCCACGAGCCCATGGAACACCCCTGTCTTCGTGATACCTAAACGGTCCGGTGAAGGCTTTCGTCTCCTGCACGACCTACAGGAAGTGAACAAGAGGATCCAGCCGATGGGCCCAGTACAAACCTTGCTGCCCATGAACTCAATGATACCAAGAGGACAACCCTGCTCAGTGCTCGACATCAAAGACTGCTACTTTTCTATTCCTCTGCACGAAGACGACAAGGAGCGGTTTGCCTTTTCCATCGTCTTTCCAAACAGCCAGCGGCCCAACCTACGCTTTCATTGGAAGATGTTACCCCAAGGAATGATCAACTCCCCCACCATCTGCCAGATCACAGTAGACCGAGCGCTAGCACCAGTCCGGCAGAGCAATCCGACTGTGACCATCGTGCAGTACATGGACGACATCCTGATCGCTGCACCGTCAGCAAGCCAAGTGGACCAGCTGATATCCATCATCACCAAGACCTTAAAGACAAATGGCTTTGAAATAGCGACTGCAAAAATAAAAAAGGGACCGTGCGTAACCTTTCTAGGGGTGGGTATCACAAGCTCCTATGTAACGCCACCCCAGATAAAAATTTGCCGAGACATTAAAACGCCCAATGGCGTGCAGCAGCTGGTAGGATCCTTACAGTGGCTCCGCAACATTGTCCTGATTCCTGCCGAGGTCATGGACCCTCTAAACGACCTCTTGAAAGGAAAGAACCCATGGGAGCAGAAAACCCTGACACCAGAAGCGATAAGCTCGCTCAACTTTATCGAACACCAGATGTCAGTGAGCACGCTCACCAGATGGGATACAAGTACACCAGTCGATCTGTATGTCCACTTTACAAAAAAGGGGGGAGTGGGACCCTTAGCCCAATGACCCCCTGAAAAAGCCCAACCAATACTATGGGTAGTTTTGGGGAAACCATCATGCGCTTTTTCCCCAGGAGTTGAATGCATCAGCAGCCTCATCATGAAAGGCAGGAAACTCGCCCTAAGACATCTGGGCATCGAACCAGCCAAATATACTTGGCCTTCCGCAAACTGCTCTCTGTGCAGTCAACAACAATATCTGAATATCTGGCCATGGCCCTTACAGGCTTTGGAGGAGAGATCTGCTACGCGGCAAAACCCCCTTGGACTCAGCTGCTCACGGTCATCGACATCGACCTCCCACCAAAGATAATCGACTGACCGAAGGCAGGACCAACCATCTTCACAGATGCATCGTGACTGACCTCCACCGCAGCAGCAGTGCGGCAGTCAGGAGAACAATGGCAATGTGTTAAGGCAACAGATCCTACTCTCTCAGTCCAACAACTCGAAGCAGCTGCCGTAGTGCTAGCATGCGGACTGTTCCCAGAAGAACACCTTAACATTGTGACTGACTCCATATTCGTGGCCAAGCTCTGCCTAGCCATGTCCGGACCAGGTGTGTCAGTGTCCACGGTGGCAACGATGCTAGAAGAAGCACTCTATTCACGGAAGGGCACCATATCCATCATCCACTTCAATAGCCATGACCCGATCAAAGGATTTTACCAGATTGGCAATGATAAGGCAGACGCTGCCGCAAAAGGCATATGGACGCTGAAAGAAGCCTGTCAGCTGCATTAATCCCTTCACATCGGAGCAAAAGCACTTGCGAAGAAGTGCGGAATCTCTGCCGTGGACGCAAAGCACGTCGTCGCCACATGCCCTCACTGTCAGAAATCACCACTCTGGTCGAGTGGCGTCAACCCCAGAGGCCTCAAAGCCTCAGAAATATGGCAGACAAACACAATGCCAGCTGTTAAAACCCTGAATGTGGCTCACAGTTACCGTAGATACATACAGCGGTATGATCGTGGCCACACAGCATTCTAAGACCGATTCCAAAGCGACCATCCAACATTGGCTGACAGCCATGGCATGGCTTGGAGTTCCAAAACAAATCAAGACAGACAACGGCACGAACTTCACCTCAAAGACGGTCCAAGCATTCATCTCGAAATGGAACATCGCCTTGGTGCATGGCATCCCGTACAATAGCACCGGACAAGCCATCGTGGAAAGAGCAAATCAGACTCTAAAAACTAAACTGGAAGTACGAGCAAAGACAGAAGGCTTCACCAACATCATTCCCTCGAGTGACCAGGCGTGCATACTAGCAACCGCTCTGCTAGCGTTAAATCAATTCCCTAGGGGGGATGAAACAAACAGTCCTGCCCAGAGACACGGGGCCACTCGAGCGCTAGAGAAAGGCCCACGGGTAGTGATCAAAAATGAACTAGGGGAAAGGGAACAAGGTTGGAGGCTAGTGCTCACGGGGCGGGGGTATGCGGCTGTTAAAAAGGATGGGGATATTAAATGGTGTCCACTCAAGTCTATCAAACCAGACCTTAAGAGTGGAGATAATGAGAATTGTGAGACTTTGTTTACAGGAATGGATCATCGGATGTCCCCGCAACCCGTGCGCCTCACTGCCAGGAAAGAGGGAGAGACTACCGAGCAACCCGGCATCACCTGAGAAGCTCGCACCATCAAAATCAAAGCAGCAACGGTATCTCTGTGTTATCTTGTTTCTAGGGTTGGTAGGCAGAGGACAGGCAGACACAAAGCATTATCCTCACCAGCCGTTCAGGTGGGTTCTACGCCATCTTCCAAGTGAGAGGATTATCAAAGAAATTGTTACAGCTGAAACCCCATCTTTTGAGTTCAAGTTAAAAGACATTTTTCCTTGGCATACAGGGTTCCCCAAATTTCATGACACAGCATTATTTCAGACATATTGGTGCCCTGCTTCCAACCCCGGAAAAAGTTACTGTAATTAAACAGGGTATGGATATTGTGGATATTGGGGGTGTGAAACTATTGTGACAAGCAATAGATGGAAACAACCACACCCAGATAAATTCCTGAAAATTAACTATATTCCCCACGGCTGTCCCGAGCCAAAATTTGCTATGGATAAGTACATACTCCCCCAAGACAGGAAGCAGCCCACCTGCACAGGCTATATAATGACAATCTTGCAGCCGACCCATGATAGCTGGGCCACGGGCAGGGCGTGGACAGCAGTTGTTCATCATTCTCGCCGCATCATGGCGCACATACAAATTAACAGATTCCCACCTTCAATATCCCAATCAGTCGGACGCAATCCGGTTCATGCAATGAGTAGACCTGGGTCAGAAACCGCAACTAACCATAGCTCTAGCCACAAAACACAGATGCAGGAATCTACCTTCTCCCTATCCGATTTCCTTGCCAAACCAACCCTTCCCGATCCATTTTTAAATGTGTTAAATGCTACCTTTATATCGCTAAACCAATCCAACCCGAACCTCACAGAATCATGCTGGTTATGCTATGATGCACAACCCCCTTTTTACAAAGGTGTTGCCCTCGATCTCCCATTCATCTTTTCAAAGTCAGACAATCCACGCCAATGCAGATGGGACACCCCCAGGAGTAGCATTACCCTAAGTCAGGTTACGGGCCAAGGCAAATGCTTTGGCAATGCAACCTTGGCAAAGCAGATGGGCGACGTCTGCTGAGAATTCATCAAACTAAAAGGGGGGAAGTTCCAGTGGGTGATCCCAGCTGCATCGGGAATGTGGGTCTGTCAACAATCCGGGGTAAGCCCATGTGTATCCCTTGACAAATTCGATCATTCTAACAACTTTTTGTCCAAGATCTAATTGTCCCCAGAGTCCTGTATCGCCAGGAAGAAGAAGTGTATCGTTTGTTCGAGGAACCTGACCGGCTCCACAAGCGAGCAGTGATAACGGGCATCACCACCGCAATGCTCCTCGGTTTAGCAGCTACCGGTACTGCCACAGGCGTCTCAGCCCTTGCAACACAGCATCAAGGACTGGCCCAACTGCAGATGACCGTCGACGAGGATTTGCACAGGATCGAGAAATCCATTTCCTCCCTAGAACTATCCCTTTCCTCACTCTCAGAGGTCGTCCTCCAAAACAGGCGAGGACTGGACCTCTTGTTCATGCAGCAAGGAGGCCTGTGTGCTGCCTTGAAAGAGGAATGCTGCTTTTATGTAAACCACTCCGAAGTTGTCAAAAACTCCATGGCCGAACTCAGACACCGACTAACTCTAAGAAAAATGGCCAGAGAAGCTCAACAGGGCTGGTTTGAGTCGTGGTTCAACCGGTCCCCATGGCTAACCACCCTAATCTCTACCCTAATAGGCCCACTCGCTATAATCCTACTAATACTAATCTTCGGGCCTTGTATAGTAAACAAATTAGCGCAATTCGTTAAAAAACGCCTAGAATCAGTTAACGTTATGTTCGTCGAACGCCGACAATTACTCTAAGGCGTGCATGTTATTAACACATTTATAATTTTGCACTAACTTTACTAACCCTTGAAATTTTATAATATCTGCATTTTATACTTTTATACAATTTTACTAATCATGGAGGGGGGGAAATGTGGAATGATAGGGAGGCGTGCGGAAGATCTCGGGCTGTAATGGGCAGTTAGAAACCCATCCCCCTCTCCCTATCTGACCTCTGCTCTGTACCTGGACCACCCACCCGGACATGAGCTGCAGGAAATGACCACAGACCACCCTAATCTATATAAACCCTTGTAACCTTTCAATAAACACCATTTTGCTGTCCACCACATTGGAGTCCTGGAGCTGATGGCCCGATTGGCCCTGAGTTTGGGCTGCCGTGCTGGGTAATTGAACCAGGTCGCCCTGCAACAAACACCTTACCTGGACTGTGTGAGAATCCAATTACCATAGGACTCCTGAGGGTAGAAGAGCAAAAGGTACCAATTGCTACTTCAATAGTGCATCGCCGACAATATAGGACAACTCGAGATGCTGTGGTTCCCATCCATAAGATGATCCGGAAGCTGGAGATCCAAGGGGTGGTCAGCAAAACCCACTCACCCTTCAATAGCCCCATCTGGCCTGTGCGTAAATCTGATGGAGAATGGAGACTAACTGTGGACTACCGTGCCTTGAATGAAGTGACACCACTGCTGAGCGCTGCCATGCGGGACAGGCTGGAGCTGCAGTACGAGTTGGAGTCCAAGGCAGCAAAGTGGTATACCACTATCGATATCCCCAATGCATTTTTCTCCATTCCTCTAGCAGCAGAATGCAGGCCTCAGTTTGCCTTTACATGGAGGGGCGTGCAATATACTTGGAACCGACTGCCCCAGGGGTGGAAGCACAGTCCTACCATCTGTCATGGACTGATCCAGACGACACTAGAAAAGGGTGAGGCTCCAGAACACTGACAATATATTGATGATATCATTGTGTGGGGAAACACAGCAGCAGAGGTGTTTGAGAAAGGAGAGAAAATTATCCAAATCCTCCTGAAAGCCGGCTTTGCTATCAAGAAGAATAAAGTTAAGGGACGTGCTCGGGATATTCGCAAGAGTTCTTGGGAGTGAAGTGGGAAGATGGACGGTGCCAGATTCCTACTGATGTCATTAACAAGATCACAGCAATGTCCCCACCAACCAACAAGAAGGAAACACAAGCTTTTTTAGGTGCTATAGGTTTCTGGAGGATGCACATTCCTGAATACAGTCAGATTGTGAGCCCGCTTTACCTGGTTACCCGCAAGAAGAACAATTTCCATTAGGGCCCTGAGCAGCAACAAGCTTTTTCCCAGGTAAAACAGCTGTATGGAGCCCTACACAATGGGTTGCAGAGGCTACTGAAGGAGAAGGGGGATCTAGTCAATTCACTGAACTCAAAGCCATTCAACTGGCCTTAAACATTGAAGAAAAAGAAAGGTGGACAAAGCTCTATTTGTACACTGATTCCTGGATGGTATCCAATGTTCTGTGGGGATGGATGAAGAGATGGAAAGAGGCAAACTGGCAGCGTAGAAGAAAACCAATCTGGGCTGCTGAAGAGTGGAAAGACATCGCTACTCAGTTAGAAAAACTACCTGTGAATGTTCGCCATGTAGATGCCCATGTCCCAAGAAATAGAGCTAATGAAGAGCAGTGAAATAATCAGCAAGTAGATCAGGCTGCAAAGGTAGGGGGGTTGGAAATAGATTTGGATTGGGAACATAAGGGAGAGTTGTTCCTGGCTCGATGGGCCCATGATGCCTCAGGCCATCCGGGTAGAGATGCCACCTATGAATGGGCATGAGACTGAGGGGTGGATCTTACCATGGACAGTATCTCTCAGGTTATCCGTGACTGTGAGATGTGTGCTGCCATCAAGCAGGTCAAGCGGCTGAAGCCCCTCTGGTACGGTGGGCGGTGGTCCAAGTACAAGTACGGGGAGGCCTGGCAGATTGACTATATCACACTGCCTCAAACCTGCCAAGGCAAGCGCTACGTGCTGACCATGGTGGAAGCCACCACTGGCTGGTTGGAGACCTACCCTGTGTCCCATGCTACTGCCCGCAACACCATCCTGGGCCTGGAAAAGCAGGTCCTTTGGAGACATGGTACCCCTGAGAGGATTGAGTCAGAAAACGGGACTCATTTTAAAAATAGCCTCGTCAACACCTGGGCTATGGAACACGGCATTGAGTGGGTGTACCACATCCCTTACCATGCACCAGCTGCAGGTAAAGTGGAGAGGTACAATGGATTGTTGAAAACCACCTTAAAGGCATTGGGTGGGGGATCCCTCAAGAACTGGGAGCAGCATTTGGCAAAGGCCACTTGGTTAATCAACACTCGAGGTTCCACCAACCGAGCAGGTCCCGCCCAGTCTGAGTGCCTGAATGTAGTAGATGGAGACAAAGTCCCAGTGGCCCATGTCAGAAGTTTGCTAGGGAAGACAGTATGGATTAATCCTGCCTCGAGTACAGGCAAACCCATTCGTGGGATTGCCTTTGCTCAAGGACCAGGATATACTTGGTGGATAATGCAGAAAGATGGAACAACCCACTGTGTACCTCAGGGAGATCTGATTATAGGGTGAAAATTACACACAAATATCATTGTTGAGTGTTACCACCATTGTCTGTACATTAGATCTCACAGACATGAGGCAGAAGGAAATGTATAAGTGGTGAAAGTCTGAGCAAGTAAGATGGAGAAAATGTGTAAGTGTCGAAGGTTTGAGCAAGTCAGAGGAAGCTTTTACATTGTATTTAGTGGGTGTACATCCCAATCGTGTGTCAATGTTCACGATATGGGATAAGGGGTGGAATGTCCTGGGTTGGTGTTATGTCTACTCCTCTGTCCCTGTCTCCCTGTCTCCCCTCGCTGTCTGCTCGAGCCGCCACCGCCGCTGCCGCCCCTCCCCTGGGCTGCTTTGCTCACTGCTTTGCTCGCTCTGCTTAGCCTGCTGCTAGCTAGTCCCCCTTAGTGATGCTTTCTTGTTTTTTGCTTGTTTTCCCCTTCCCTTCTTTCCCTTTTCCCTCCCGAAGAACATCAGCACCGGCTTCGGACGGAAAATCATCAGGAATTTCCCTACAGAGCCTGCCAAAGAAGCTTTTCGCCCTTCCCAGCAGAGACAGTCTGAGCTCGCCATCCTCCCTCTCTTGGTGACAACCTTTTTGACATCCGGGACGGTGCTGGGGAGTGTCTCTCTTGTGTTTGTTAACAAATAGGTTTTTTCCACTTTTCCCCTGAGGAAAATTCTTTCCGAGCCCGGTGGAGGAAGGAATTGTGGGGGGGTTTATTCTCTGAGGGGGGGCTCCTTTGGAGGTCTTCCCCCAATTTTGTCCTAAACTTGGACACCCGTGTGGATTTGGGGTCACCACGAAAAGAATTGGTGTCCCCACGTGAGAATTTGGGGTCCCCGTGTGCGAGGTTTTTGGGGTCCCCGTGTGAGGGCTCCATCTCCTTGTGTCACTCGGAGGAATTTTAGGGGAGGGGTCCTCGTGTCACCGAGAGCCCCCCGAGTGCCACCACCCCACGTGTCACCCAGTGCCACCAGCTCCCAGTGTCACTGAGAGCCCCTCGAGTGCCACCAGCTCCGAGTGTCACCGAGTGCCACCAGCTCCGAGGGTCACTGAGTGCCATCAGCTCCTCGAGTGCCACCAAGAGCCCCTTGAGTGCCACCACC
The DNA here is from genome assembly GCA_030060385.1 of Muscicapa striata striata. Taxonomy (NCBI): domain Eukaryota; kingdom Metazoa; phylum Chordata; class Aves; order Passeriformes; family Muscicapidae; genus Muscicapa; species Muscicapa striata. Next base: position 11,505 of record JAREIS010001586.1, read on the forward strand.
CCTTGTGCCACTGAGAGTCCCTCGAGTGCCAGCACCACAGAGCCACCACCCCTCGTGCCACCAGGAGCTTGTGCCAGATAATTTGGTGGTGGGGGGTTCCCCGTGCCCCCCGGAGCCCCTCTCGGTGTCACCCTCGGCCACACACCAGGACCCCCCCCCGAGCACCGAGACCCCCGAATTTCACAGCCCTCGTGCACTGGGACCACTGGGACCGCCCCAATCAATCATCAGGACCACCGGAGACCCTCCCATATCAATTGACGCTGTAGAGAATTAGGGATATGCGAGCGGAAAATCTCGGGCTGTGACGGTCAGGTAGGACCCCATCCCCCCTCACAGTCTGACCTTTGCTCTGTACCAGGCCCACCCAGCCAGACGTGAGCTGAAGGAAATGACCACAGACTGCCCAAACTATAAAAACCCTTGTGACCCTCCAATAAACGCCATTTTGCTGTCCACCACATTGGTGTCCAGGAGCTGATGGCCTGAGTGGCTCTGGGTTTGGGCTGCCGTGCTGGGCTTGTACCAGGTTGCATCCACAACAAGTGGTGCCAAAACCCGGGAAACGACCGCCCCGGGATTCGGGGATCGCCTGGACGAGGAGCCAGCTGCTGCACAGCTGGACTAGTGCAGTGGGGGAGACGTCCCCGGACCCACGAGGAGCATGGAGGCTATAGCGAAGGTCATAAGGGAGATCCACACGCAGTGGAATATAGATTGTAAGATTAAAGACTTTACTCTCGCCGTGCCAAGGCTGATTAAAATAGGGGCTATACATAGCCTGGTAGAGATACTCCATCCGGAGGTATGGGATAAATGCACAAAAGCTCTGGCTGAGAAAACCATTTCCTCAGGTTCGGGTAAAACTCTGAAATCATGGGGCAGGGTTATACAGGCTCTCTAAAGGCTCGGGAAGAGCAAGACACCTGGAAAGCCAAGCGATCGTGCTTGTTAGCCGCGCTGCGACTGGGAATCGGGGAAGGGACTCAAACCGCGAGAGAACTTGAAGTGGGCGAGCGTGCGGACCCGCAAACCCTGGGATCCCCCCCGCGACCCCTGGGACTGGACTCACCACCATCGGAGCAGGGGGAGCACGTGCGGGCGTTTTGGCAGGGGCTAGCAGAGGAGGCGCAGAACGCTGCTATAATATCAGAGTCCGATGCAGCTGGTAATAAGGCACCCCCGCAATAGGAGTTTGAAAACGGCGCCGAACCGCGTGGTGAAGGGCGGAACAAGGGCGCGGAGGGTGAAAGTGCGGACGGCTCGCTGAGCAGGGCACGCACAGGCGAGCCGGGAGGAGGGGCGACTCCCAAGATGGAGCTTAAAACCAATCAAAAAGCTCATATTAAATCAGGTCCTTATAGGGCAAGAACTTCCCCCAGCAGGAGGCGGGGAGAGCCCAGGGGGAGGGAACAGCCCGACCCCCATAAGACGAGGCGGGGGTGGAGCCTGAGAAAAAAGCTCTGCAGCACAGAAATGTCCAGCCAGTCGACTTCCAGCTCGGATTCCGACTGGAGCTCGGACAGGTGGCCCCGGAGGTGGTCAGAGGAGGATTCTGACAACGACTCGGGCTTTAACAAAAAGGGAGCAGCAGCATATAAGATCAGTAGCTGCAATGCTCCTGCGTGGGTTAAGGGGACAGCAGGCAGAGATCGAACCCCGCTAACAGACTGGCAGGAAAATAAAAATAACTTGCGCAGAATGGACTCCGGCAGCCATGCTTGTGTTCCCAGGTCGTGTGAGAGGGGCAGGCGGAAATCAAAGGACTAACTCGCCGGTTAACCCGAAGGATGTGCAGGCAATTGTTAAAGCGATCGTGGACAGAGGGATTAATTCTGCCATGGTTTCCACACTCATTGATAGCGTTTCTGGAGGCGATGATATGCTTCCTTTTGATATCAAACAGACTTGCAGGCAGATTTTTGACAGGGCAGGGGTGATTGCATTTAAGCAGGAGTGGGAGGATAATTGTGTAAAGTAGCTGGCCCTGGTAACAGGAGCAGACAATCCACTGCACGGCTCCAGCATACAGAGGTTAATGGGGACAGACTCGACCATGGAAACCCCACAAGCGCAGGCAGAGGGCCTGTGGGCTCATGAAGTCATGACAACAACCTGAGCTGCCGGAGAAGCCATCCGTGCTGCTTCTAAAGTATTAGCCAAACCATCGCCATGGTCCACTATAAAGCAGAGTGAGAGTGAGAGCTTCACTCAGTTTGTGGACCGCCTTCAGGCTGCACTAGATTCCTCTGCATTACCTTCAGAGGCAAAGGGTCCCGTGCTAGCAGACTGCGTACGCCAGCAATGCAATTCAGCCACCAAGGACATTTTAAGATCACTGGGTCCAATGTTGCAGCCATGATCAGACATGTTGCAAAGGAAGAACACCTGGCTCCTATTCAAGCAGCAGTTCGCACTGCCATAACCAGTGTCATGGCAGATGGCAGCTAACCGTAGCTCTAGCCACAAAACACAGATGCTAAAATCTACCTCCTCCCCATCCAATTTCTTAGCCAAACCAACCTTCTCCAACCCATTCTTAAGCGTGTTAAATGCTACCTTTGTATCGTTAAACCAATCCAACCCGAACGTCACAGAATCATGCTGGTTATGCTATGATGCACAAACCCCTTTTTATGAAGGTGTTGCCCTCGACCTCCCATTCATCTTTTCAAAGTCAGACAATCCACACCAATGCAGATGGGACACCCCCCTGAGAGGCATTACCCTAAGTCAGGTTACGGGCCAAGGCAAATGCTATGGCAATGCAACCTTGCAAAGGGGATGGGCGACGTCTGCCAGGAGTTCGTCAGACTTAAAGGGGGGAAGTTGCAGTGGGTGATCCCAGCTGCATCGGGAATGTGGGTCTGTCAACGATCCGGGGTAAGCCCATGCGTACCCCTTGACAAATTCGGTCATTCTCCCGATTTTTTGTGTCCAAGTTCTAATTGTCCCCAGAGTCCTGTATCGCCAGGACGAAGAAGTGTACTGCTTGTTCGAGGAACCCGACCGGCTCCACAAGCGAGCAGTGATAACGGGCATCACCATCGCAATGCTCCTCGGTTTAGGAGCTACCGGCGCTGCCACAGGTGTCTCAGCCCTTGCAACACAACATCAAGGACTGGCCCAACTGCAGATGACCGTCGACGAGGACTTGCAGAGGATCGAGAGATCCATTTCTTCCCTAGAGAAATCCCTTTCCTCACTCTCAGAGGTCGTCCTCCAAAACAGGCGAGGACTGGACCTTTTGTTCATGCAGTCTGCTCTGTACCTGGACCACCCACCCGGACATGAGCCGCAGGAAATGACCACAGACCACCCTAATCTATATAAACCCTTGTAACCTTTCAATAAACGCCATTTTGCTGTCCACCAAATTGGTGTCCTGGAGCTAGTGGCCCGAGTGGCCCTGAGGTTGGGCTGCCGTGCTGGGTACTTGAACCAGGTCGCCCTGCAACAAGTGGTGCCGAAACCTCGGGATATTGCCCCGAGGTCGGGATTCACCTGGACGAGACCCAGCGGCTGCACAGCTGGTCTAGTGCAGCGGGGAAGACGTTCCCGGACCAGCGAGGGAGCATGGAAGCTGTCACGAAGGTCGTAGTGAAGTCCACAGTCAGTGGAATATTGATTGCAAGCTTAAAGATTTTATCCTTGCTATGCAGAGGCTGGTGAAACTGGGCGCAATAGACAGTCCGGTGGATGTTTTACATCCAGGGATATGGGATAAATGTACTCAAGTTCTGGCCGAGGAAACGATGTCCTCGGGCTCAGGAAAACATTAAAAGCGTGGGGCAGAGTAGTCCAGGCTCTGCAGAAGGCGCGGACAGAACAAGATGCCTGGAGAGCAGCGCGGACTTGTCTGTTAGCCACGCCGCAGCTGGGAATCGGGCCGCGACTCAAACGGGGAAGGGTTCTGAACCGGCCGCGGGGCGCGACACGCTGGCTCCGGGATCCCCCCGACCCCTGGAACCGGACTCACCGCCGTCGGGGGGGGAGGAGAGCGCGCGGGGTTTTGGCAGGGGCTGACAGAGGAGGCGCGGAACTGCTATAATATCAGAGTCCGATGCAGCCGATATTAAGGCACCCCCTCCATATGAATTTGAAAATGGCGCTGAGCCACGTGGTGAAGGGCAGAGCAAGGGCACAGAGGGCGGAGGCGGGACGGCTCCGGCTCGCTGAACGGGCATGCACGGGCGAGCCGGGAGTAGGGCGTCCCCGAGACGGAGCTTAAAACTCATCAGAGAGCTCATATTACATCAGGCCCTTACAAGGCAAGAGCCTCCCCAGCAGGAGGCGGGGAGAGCCCAGGGGAGGGAAAGGCCCGACCCCTGCAAGATGAGCCGGGCGGCGGAAAGTTCCCAGGATGGGAGCGGGGCCGGGAGCGGAGCCGCCCCTCGGCACGGAGCGGTGTCCCAAGCCCGGGCGAGGCGGCGGCAGCGGCAGCGGCAGCGGAGGAGGAAGAACGTGCCCTGCCTCGCCGCCCGTTCTTTCTCCTCTACCCCCGGCCATGGAAGCGGCACCGCAGCTGCGCCACCCTGGCTGTGGAGGCCCTGGCACCCTGCAGTGGGGGCCGCACTGCCTGGCCCAGTAAAAGGAGGGGGCAGGAAGGAGATCGCAGCCAACCGTCGCTCTAGCCACAAAACACAGATGCAGGAATCTACCTTCTCCCTATCCGATTTCCTTGCCAAACCAACCCTTCCCGATCCATTTTTAAACGTGTTAAATGCTACCTTTATATCGCTAAACCAATCCAACCCGAACCTCACAGAATCATGCTGGTTATGCTATGATGCACAACCCCCTTTACGAAGGTGTAGCCGTCGATCTCCCATTCATCTTTTCAAAGTCAAACAATCCACGCCAATGCAGATGGGACACCCCCAGGAGTGGCATTACCCTAAGTCAGGTTACGGGCCAAGGCAAATGCTTTGGCAATGCAACCTTGGCAAAGCAGATGGGCAACGTCTGCCGAGAATTCGTCAAACTAAAAGGGGGGAAGTTCCAGTGGGTGATCCCAGCTGCATCGGGAATTTGGGTGTGTCAACAATCCGGGTAAGCCCATGTGTATCCCTTGACAAATTCGATCGTTCTAACGACTTTTGTGTCCAAGTTCTAATCGTCCCCAGAATCCTGTATCGTGAGGACGAAGAAGTGTACCACCAGTTCGAGAACCAGACCGCTCCAAAACGAGCAGTGGTAACGGGCATCACCATCGCGATGCTCCTCGGTCCAGGAGCTACGGTGCTGCCACAGGCGTCTCGGCCCTCGCAACACAGCATCAAGGACTGGCCCAACTGCAGATGACAGTCGACGAGGATTTGCACAGGATCGAGAAATCCATTTCCTCCCTAGAACTATCCTCTCTCACTCTCAGAGGTCGTCCTCCAAAATAGGCGAGGACTGGACCTCTTGTTCATGCAGCAAGGAGGCCTGTGTGCCGCCTTGAAAGAGGAATGCTGCTTTTATGTAAACCACTCCGAAGTTGTCAAAAACTCCATGGCCGAACTAAGATACCGACTAACTCTAAGAAGAATGGCCAGGGAAGCTCAACAGGGCTGGTTTGAGTCGTGGTTCAACCGGTCCCCATGGCTCACCACCCTAATCTCTACCCTGATAGGCCCACTCACTATAATCTTACTAATACTAATCTTCGGGCCTTGCATAATAAACAAATTAGCTCAATTGTTAAAAACGCCTAGAATCAGTTAACGTTATGTTCGTCGAACGCCGACAATTACTCTAAGGCGTGCATGTTATTAACACATTTATAATTTTGTACTAACTTTACTAACCTCTAAATTTTATAATAACCGCATTTTATAATTTTATACAATTTTACTAATCATGAGGGGGGGGGAAATGTGGAAGGACAGGGAGGCGAGCGGAAGATCTCGGGCTGTAACGGGCAGTTAGAAACCCATCCCCCTCTCCCTATCTGACCTCTGCTCTGTACCTGGACCACCCACCCGGACATGAGCCGCAGGAAATGACCACAGACCACCCTAATCTATATAAACCCTTGTAACCTTTCAATAAACGCCATTTTGCTGTCCACCAAATTGGTGTCCTGGAGCTAGTGGCCCGAGTGGCCCTGAGGTTGGGCTGCCGTGCTGGGTACTTGAACCAGGTCGCCCTGCACAATGCAGCAAGGAGGCCTGTGTGCCACCTTGAAAGAGGAATGCTGCTTTTATGCAGACCACACCCAAGTCGTTAAAAACCCCATGGCCAAACTGAGACACCGACTAAACCAGAGAAAAATGGACAGAGAAGCTCAATACAGCTGGTTTGGGTCGTGGTTCAACCAGTCCCCATGGCTCACCACCCTAATTTCTACCCTAATAGGCCCACTCGCTATAATCTTACTAACACTAATCCTCGGGCCTTGCATACTAAACAAATTAGTGCTATTCGTTAAAAAGCGTTTAGAAGCAGTTAACATTATGTTCATCGAACGCCGACGATTACTTTAAGGCGTGCCTGTTACTAACACATTTACAATTTTATATAATGTTACTAATGTGACATCATTGCTGCCATTGTGACGTCATCGCAGTTGTTGTGATGTCACCGCCACAGTTATGACACAATCAATGTCACTGTGACATCATCAGTGCCACAGTGACACAATCGCTGTGATGTCATTGTCATCATCACTGTGATTTCATTGCCACCTTCGTCATCATAGCTGAGATGCCATCAAGGCCACTGTGACGTCATCAACATCCCTGTGACGTCATCAATGTCAGCATGACAATGCTGTCATTGCTGTGATGTCATCACTGTCCTTGTGATGTCACCACTGTTGTTGCGGCACCGTCAATGTCACTGTGACATCATCAATGTATCAGCTACGTCATCACAGTGACGTAATTACAATAGTTGTGATGTCATCACTATAGTTGTGATGCTGCCAATGTCACTGTGATGTCCTCTGTGTTACCATGACATCACTGCCGTAGCTGTGACGTCATCATCGTCGTGGTGACATCGCCACCATGTTGGTGACACCGTCAGTGTCACTGTGACATCATCATTGTAGCCACGACGCCATCGCCATGATGTCGCTGCCATCGCTGCTGTGACATCATCTCCATAGTTGTGATGTTGTTGGCACCGTTGTGACTTCATCAATGTCTCTGTGATGTCATCACCATCCCAGTGATGTCATTGTTGTCCCTGTGGTGCCACTGATGACATCATCAGTCTCCGGTGACATGATCACTTCCTGATGATGTCATTGTTCCCTGATGATGTCACCCCTCCCTGTTGGCATCACGGGTCTCTCAATGATGACACCACTCCCTGATGATGTCACCAGTGTCCCCAGTGACATCAGCTCTGTCCCCATGGGGGCGGTGTCACTGCAGTGTCCCTGATGATGTCACTGCTGTCCTCCCAATGACGTCACTGCTGGCCCCTCGATGATGTCACTGCTGGCGGCACCGAGGGCCTGGAGCTGCATCAGCAACGGGACCAGGGACACTGAGGGGACAGAGGGGACACTGAGGGGACACTGAGGGGACACTGAGGGGACACTGAGGGAACAGAGGGGAAATATTTGGGGACATTTGGGGACACTTGGGGACATTTGAGGGCATTTAGAGACCTCTACAGTCATTTAGAGGCACATTTAGGGACACTAAGGGGACATTTAGGAAACTTTGGGGACACTGGGGACTTATTTGGTGACACTGGGACATTTAAGGACATTTATGGTCATCTGGGGATGTCCCTAAATGTTAGGGACATTTGGGGACACTATTGGGGACACATTAAAGGAAATTTAGAGACCTTTGGGGACACTGGGGCCACACTTGGGGACATTTCAGGACACATTTCGTGACATTTAGGGACATTTGGGGACATTTGGGGCCTGTCCCAGTTTCCCCAGTTGCTCCTCGGCCGCCTCCGCCCAGAGCCGCTGCTGGGACCGGGCCTGGGAACGGCCACAGGTGGCACCAGGGGTGTCCCCAATGACCCCAAATGTCCCCAGACGGCCACAGGTAGCACCAGGTGTGTCTCAGGTGTGTCCTCTATGTCCCCAATCGGCCATAGGTGGCATCAGGTGTGTCACCAGTGTCACCAGGTGTGTCCTCAAACAGCCACAGGTGGCACCAGGTGTGTCCCAGGTGTGTCCCCAAATGGTCACAGGTGCCACCAAGTGTGTCCCCAATGTCTGCAGGTGTGTCTCACCTGTCCCAGGTGTGCAATGTCCCTTCACCTGTCCCAGGTGTGTCCTGTCCCCTCACCTGTCCCAGGTGTCTCTTGCCTGTCCCCTCACCTCTCTCAAGTGTCCCTCACCTGTGCCAGGTGTGTCCCAAATGTCCCCTCACCTGCCCCAGGTGTCCCTCACCTGTCCCAGGTGTGTCTCTCACCTGTCTCTCCCCCTCAGCTGCTGCTCCCCCCGGCACAGCCGCAGCTCCAACAGCGACACCTGGCGGGACCCGGCAGCAACTGCGGCATCCAGGGAGCACACCTGGGACAGGTGAGAGACAGGTGAGAGACAGGGAGCGCACCTGGGACAGGTGAGAGGCAGGTGAGAGACAGGGAGCGCACCTGGGACAGGTGAGAGACAGGTGAGACAGGTGTGACATACAGGGACACAGGTGACACAGGTGGGACACAGGTGGGACACAGGTGGGACACAGGTGAGACAGGTGTGACACAGGTGTCCCCATGCAGGATTACCTGTGCTCCCTCTGTATGTGCCTAAACCTGTCCCAAGTGTGCCCTCACCTTTCCTAGGTGTGTCCCCTCAGCTGTCCCTCTGTCCTCTCACCTGTCCCAGGTGTCCAAGGTGTGCCAGGGTCTCACCTGTCCCACGTGTGTCTCACCTGTCCCAGGTTTATGCAAGGCTCTCTTCTGTCCCAGGTGTGTCTCAGTGTCCCCTCACCTGGGCCAGGTGTGTCTCACCTGTCCCTGCAGCCGCAGCTCCTGGCTCTGGTGTAGCCTCACCTGTAGCAGCAGCTGGAAAACCTTCTGTCGCCAGCGGGCCAGCAGCACCTGGGGACAGCACAGGTGAGACCCCAAACACACCTGAGAAACCCCAAATACACCTGGGGGCAGCACAGGTGAGAGACTGAGCACACCTGGGGACATCAAATACACCTGGGGATGCCCAGCTGTGTCCCTAACGTCCCTCAGGTGTCCCCAGTGTTGCGTGACGACCTGGTTCAATACCCAGCACGGCAGCCCAAACCCAGAGCCACTCGGGCCATCAGCTCCTGGACACCAATGTGGTGGACAGCAAAATGGCGTTTATGGGAAGGTCACACGGGTTTTTATAGTTTGGGTGGTCTGTGGTCATTTCCTTCAGCTCATGTCTGGGTGGGTGGTCCTGGTACAGAGCAAGGGTCAGACAGAGAGAGGGGGATGGGTTCCTAGCTGACCGTTACAGCCCGAGATCTTACGCTCGAATCCCTATCTCTCCACATTGCCCCCATGATTAGTAAAAATCGCATAAATTATAAAATGTAGACAATATAAAATTTCGTGGGTCAGTAAAATTAGTATAAAATTGTAAATGTGTTAGTAACAGGCACGCCTTAAAGTAACTGTCGGTGTTCGACGAACATAATGTTAACTGCTTCTAAACGCTTTTTAACGAATAGCACTAATTTGTTTAGTATGCAAGGCTGGAAGATTAGTGTTAGTAAGATTATAGTGAGTGGGCCTATTAGGGTAGAAATTAGGGTGGTGAGCCATGGGGACTGGTTGAAACCATGACTCAAACCAGCCCTGTTGAACTTCTCTGGCCATTTTTCTCTGGTTCAGTCGGTGTCTCAGTTCGGCCATGGAGCTTTTAACGACTTCGGTGTGGTCTGCATAAAAGCAGCATTCCTCTTTCAAGGCGGCACACAGGCCTCCTTGCTGCATGAACAAAAGGTCCAGTCCTCGCCTGTTTTGGAGGACGACCTCTGGGAGTGAGGAAAGGGATTGTTCTAGGGAAGAAATGGATCTCTTGATCCTCTGTAAGTCCTCGTCGACGGTCATCTGCAGTTGGGCCAGTCCTTGATGCTGTGTTGCAAGGGCTGAGACGCCTGTGGCAGCGCCGGTAGCTCCTAAACCGAGGAGCATTGCGATGGTGATGCCCGTTATCACTGCTCGCTTGTGGAGCCGGAAGGGTTCCTCAAACAAGCAGTACACTTCTTCGTCCTGGCGATACAGGACTCTGGGGACAATTAGATCTTGGACACAAAAGTCATTAGAATGATTGAATTTGTCAAGGGGTACACATGGGCTTACCCCGGATCGTTGACAGACCCATATTCCCGATGCAGCTGGGATCACCCACTGGAACTTCCCCCCTTTAAGTCTGATGAATTCTCGGCAGACGTTGTCCATCCGCTTTGCCAAGGTTGCATTGCCAAAGCATTTGCCTTGGCCCGTAACCTGGTTTAGGGTAATGCCTCTCCGGGGTGTCCCATCTGCATTGGCATGGATTGTCTGACTTTGAAAAGATGAATGGGAGATCGAGGGCAACACCTTCATAAAAAGGGGTTGTGCATCATAGCATAACCAGCATGATTCTGTGAGGTTCGGGTTGGATTGGTTTAACGATACAAAGGTAGCATTTAACACGCTTACAAATAGATAGGAGAGGGCTGGTTTGGCTAAGAGATCAGATAGGGAGAAGGTAGATTTTAGCATCTGTGTTTTGTGGCTAGAGCTATGGTTAGCTGCCATCTCTGGCCTGCCCCCCCCTTTACTGGACGGGCCGCGTGGCCCCGCCGCAGGGCGCCGGGGTCACCACAGCCAGGGCGGCGCGAGTGCGGCGCCGCCTCCATGGCCGGGGTGGAGGAGGGAGAATGGCGGCGAGGCAGGGCGCCTTCCTCCTCCTCCACTGCAACCACTGCCGCCGCCTCCCCAGGCTCGGGCCGCCGCTCCATGCCGTGGGTGTCCGGGTACAGAGCAAAGGTCAGAGAGAGGGGGATGGGTTCCTAGCTGACCGTTACAGCCCGAAATCTTCCGCATGCATCCCTATCTCTCCACACCCCAGGTATATTTGGGGTCCCCCCAGGTGAGCTCAGTCTCTTACCTGTGCTGTCTACGGGTGTGTTTGGGGTCCCCAGGTACCCCCAGGTGTCCCCAGGTATGTCCCAAATGTCCCCAGGTGTCCTTGGTGTCCCCAGTGTCGCCACAGGTGTCCCCAGGTCTATCCAGGTGCCCCACGTCCCCTCAGGTGTCCCCAGTCCCTCCCAGGGTGGCTCCAGCCCTGAAACACAACCCAGACCACCTGAGACAGGTGCATGAGTTTGGAGAATTTTTCCCATTTGTGTGCTAACAAAACCTGCCGGCTGTGCCCAGGGGCTTGTGACAACCCTGTCAGGGCTTCCGGAGGGGTATGCGGACTTCCGGGCAGGGCTACTCAGAGGAGCACGAGGGCTTCTGGAGGGGCCCCAGTTGTTTCCGGCGAGAGAGCGGGGAGGAGGGACATCTGGGGTCTGCTCGGCACGTGCCAGGAGGCAGGAGACCCGGAGCCGGCTGCATTCAGCTGCCCAGCATCTGCCCTGCTACCTCGGAGGCACTGCTGACCACCAAAGACCAAACGCCTCCTACCTCTGGGAATACAACTGGTCATCTGGACACAGGAGCCGGAGCGAGGAGCTCCCACCTGAGCCAGCCCGGCCGCGGCTGCTCCCCTCCACCTCCCTGGCTCCCGCCTGTGCCTGCAGCTGTGCCGGCCCTGCTACAGGTCACAGCTCCGAGAGCTGACACAGCCAAAGTGTGTCTGCGGCTAAAGAAAGGACTGGAATTGGGTTTTTCTTCTGCTTTTTGTCAGTAATTTTAATAACTGCTGTTGTTTTCTACCTTGTGCTGTTAGTTAGAGTAGTAAAGAGCTGTTACTTCTACCCCCTTATCTCTGCCTTGAGTCCTTGATTTGAAACATTATAAAACTTAGAGGGGGTGAAATTAATTTCTCTATTTCAAAGGGAAACTTCTGCCTTTTATTGGCAGAACTCTGTCCTAGAAACCAGGACAGATTTTGGTGCCCAACGTGGGGCTGAGGGCATTAAAAGGCGAGTTAAGAGAGGAGTAGCAGCTCTTGAGCGGCAACATGTTGTCTAGTTTAATCTGGTTTGGGCTGCATGTGGTCACAGATATTTCTCTCCCATTTGCAAGCCCTTATTTGAATATGGGCCCCCTCACCAAATTTATTGTAGCTATGATCCCATTTGTGTGGTGGATTATGTCAGGAATTCATGGTTTTTTAATTTTTTCTGGAAATTGACCACATGGATCCAGAGCTATCGTACTCTAACTGCATGTTTCTGGGATTATTTCAACAATGGTACTTACTGTGAGGCAATGAATGCAAGGGAAATTTTCTCCCAACCCGTCACCCAGTTTTTTGAGGCTACCCCACCAGTTTTCAAGGATTTCAGATCTGCTTTAATTGCTAGTGTTATTATTCAGTGGCTGGTGTTGCTGATGGGCTTGTTTTACTTAGCATTCAGAAACAAGGGAATACTGGCTTGGATAACAACCCTGAAACATGCTGCCCCAGAGCCTGCCCCTGTCCCAGGACTAGGGATGCTGCCCCAGAGCCTGCCCCTGTCCCAGGGAATAGGGATGCTGCCCCAGAGCCTGCCCCTGTCCCAGAGACTAGAGATGCTGCCCCAGAGCCTGGTGTTGCCCCACAGCCCACTGCAGAAATGAACCAGCCAGAGTGGGTGGCGGTTCTAGTGAAGGAGATAAAGGACATGGGCCAGGTGTTGAAGGAGCACCTTTCCCCAGCTAGTGAGAAACCCTCCCCTGCCCTAAAGAGGGAGAGTCTGATGGTGCTGCAGTGGAACCCGTAGATGTTACATCTGTCCAGGTTCCAGCTGGATCACAGGGGCAGCCACAGCCAGCAGCAGTTGCCCCTGTGGAAACTAGGAAATCTAAGATTAAAACAAGGCACCTAGATAGTGGGGATCAGCCAGGAGGGTCCTCACAGTCAGCAAGGGAGCCAGAGGTTGAGATTGTCACCGAGTCTCTCTCATATGACACTCTCCGTAACCTGCGAAAAGACATTGTGCGACGGGGCCGTGAGCCTTTTACAACCTGGTTACTTCGTGTCTGGGACCTTATGGGGAGAGGTGTACAACTGGATGGCACTGAGGCCAGGAATTTGGGATCCTTGTCCCAGGACTCAGGTGTGGACCAGACATTCGTAAGGGAGCAAGGCCTCCTTTCCCTCTGGGAACGGCTTCTAATGAGTGTGAGAGAGAAGTTTATCCACAAAGAGAGAATGCAGGAGCACCACCATAGAATGCGCTGGAAGACCATTGATGAAGGGATCCAGCAGCTGAGGGAAGTGGCAGTATTAGAGGTACTCTTTGGGATGGATGGACAGCATGACAATGACCCTGACAAGGTCAGGTGCACAGGGCAGATGTTGTGGGATCTGGCAACCCTGGGGCCATCTGAATTTACTACCTACATTGCACTGATTAAGGCTGATGACCACCGAGAGACAGTAGGTTCTGTTGCCAGCAAGCTCAGAAATTTTGACAGTATGATTAATGGCCCAATGCAGGCCAAGGTCTCTGCTGTGGCCAGGGACCTCCAACAGGTCCAAGAGGAGATGAAGGGGATGAGAGGGTTGAAAGGAGAGGTGAGGGAGATTATAAGGGAGGAGATAAGGAAGATCAATGCAGCACCAGTACGAGTCACAGGCCCCAAATCTCACACCCAACGCCCCCCAGCTAGGGACAGAGGATACCCCTCACGAACTGACCTGTGGTTCTTCCTGCGAGACCATGGGGAAGACATGGAAAAATGGGATGGGAAGCCCACTTCTGTCCTGGCAGCACGGGTGCGTCAGCTCAGGGAGGGAAATGCCAACCGAGGGAACCGTGCTAAAATGAAGGTAGCCTCGACCTCCCACAACCAAGGTGCAGGGTACTACAGAAGGGAGGATGATCTGTCAGATCCCCTGGAAGGGACCTCCACTATGTATGCCCAGGAAGGAAATAATAACCAGGGCTAGAGGGGCCCTGCCTCTAGCCAGGGAGAGGCATGGGATGACAGGATCTACTGGGTAGTGTGGGTGCCATGGCCTGGCACATCAAAGCCACAGAAACATAGAATGTTAGTTGATACTGGTTCAGAATGCACCCTGATACCATCAGAACATGTGGGGAAGGTACCTGTTTCCATTGTTGGGGTGACAGGGGGATCACAGGAATTTACTTTGCTGGAAGCTGAGATTAGCCTGACAGGAAAGGGGTGGCAGAAACATCCGATTGTGACTGGCCCAGGGGCACCGTGCATTCTAGGCATAGACTTCCTCAGGAATGGCTACTACAAAGATCCAAAGGGACTCAGGTGGGCTTTTGGAATAGCTGCTGTAGCGGCAGAGAGTATTAAGCAGTTGAACACCTTGCCTTGACTGCCAGAAAATCCATCTGCAGTGGGACTCCTGAAAGTGACAGAGCAACAGGTACCAATTGCCACCATGACAGTGCACCGCCGGCAGTACCGGACAAATCGAGATGCTGTGATCCCCATCCACAAGATGATCCGTGAGCTGGAGAGCCAAGGGGTGGTGAGCAAAACCCACTCACCCTTCAACAGCCCCATCTGGCCTGTGCGCAAGTCTGAGGGGGAATGGAGATTGACTGTGGACTATCGTGCCTTGAATGAAGTGACTCCACCACTGAGCGCAGCCGTGCCGGACATGCTGGAACTGCAGTACGAGCTGGAGTCCAAGGCAGCGAAGTGGTATGCTACCATTGACATTGCCAATGCATTTTTCTCCATTCCTTTGGCAGCAGAGTGCAGGCCTCAGTTTGCTTTCACCTGGAGGGGTGTGCAGTACACCTGGAACTGACTGCCCCAGGGGTGGAAACACAGCCCCACCATCTGCCATGGGCTGATCCAGGCTGCACTGGAAAAGGGTGAGGCCCCAGAACATTTGCAATACATTGATGACATCATTGTGTGGGGGAACACGGCAACAGAGGTCTTTGAGAAGGGAGAGAAAATCATCCAGATTTTGCTGGAAGCTGGCTTCGCCATCAAGAAAAGCAAAGTCAAAGGACCTGCCCGACAGATCCAGTTCCTGGGAGTGAAGTGGCAAGATGGACGGCGCCAGGTCCCCACTGAGGTCATTAATAAGATCACTGCAATGTCAGCACCAACAAGCAAGAAGGAAACACAAGCTTTCCTAGGTGCCATAGGCTTTTGGAGAATGCATATCCCTGAGTACAGCCAGATTGTGAGCCCTCTCTACCTGGTCACCTGCAAGAAGAACGATTTCCACTGGGGCCCTGAACAGCAGCAAGCCTTCAATCAGATCAAACAGGAGATTGCTCATGCTGTAGCCCTTGGCCCAGTCAGGACAGGACCAGAGGTAAAGAACGTGCTCTTCTCTGCAGCTGGGAACCATGGTCTGTCCTGGAGCCTTTGGCAGAAGGTGCCTGGTGAGACTCAAGGCCGACCCTGGGATTCTGGAGCAGAGGTTACAGAGGTTCTGAAGCCAATTACACTCCAACGGAGAAGGAAATCTTGGCTGCCTATGAAGGAGTTCAAGCTGCCTCAGAGGTGATTGGCACAGAAGCACAACTTCTCCTGGCACCCCGACTGCCAGTGCTGGGGTGGATGTTCAAAGGAAAGGTTCCTTCTACCCACCATGCCACCGACGCCACATGGAGCAAGTGGATTGCCCTCATCACGCAGCGCGCCCGTATTGGTAACCCAAATCGCCCTGGGATTTTGGAGATAATTACAAACTGGCCAGAAGGTGAAGATTTTGGTCTCGCTGAGGAGGAGGAGCAGAAGCAAGTGACCCGAGCTGAAGAAGCCCCACCGTACAACCAGCTGCCAGCAGATGAAACGTGCTACGCTCTTTTCACCGACGGTTCCTGTCGCATCGTGGGAATGAATCGGAAGTGGAAAGCAGCCGTATGGAGCCCCACACGACAGGTTGCACAAGCTACCGAAGGAGAAGGTGGATCAAGTCAACTTGCTGAACTCAAAGCTGTTCAGCTGGCCTTGGACATTGCTGAGAGAGAGAAATGGCCAAAGCTCTACCTTTACACTGATTCATGGATGGTAGCCAATGCTCTGTGGGGCTGGCTGGAAAGGTGGAAAAAGGCTGACTGGCAACGTAGAGGAAAGCCAATCTGGGCTGCTGATGAGTGGAAAGACATTGCCACTCGGATAGAGAAGCTACCCGTGAAAGTCCGCCATGTGGATGCCCATGTTCCCAAGAGTCGGGCTAGTGAAGAACACCGGCACAACGAGCGGGTAGATCAGGCTGCACAGATAGAGGTGTCAAAGATAGACTTAGATTGGGAACACAAGGGAGAATTGTTCCTGGCTCGATGGGCCCATGATGCCTCAGGTCATCAGGGCAGAGACGCCACCTATAAGTGGGCACGAGACCGAGGGGTGGATCTAACCATGGACAGTATTTCCCAGGTTATCCATGACTGTGAGACGTGTGCTGCCATCAAGCAAGCCAAGCGGGTGAAGCCCCTTTGGTATGGTGGGCGATGGTCCAAATATAAGTATGGAGAGGCCTGGCAGATTGACTACATCACACTGCCTCAGACCCGCCAAGGCAAGCGCTACGTGCTGACCATGGTGGAAGCCACCACCGGGTGGTTGGAGACATACCCTGTGTCCCATGCTACTGCTAGGAACACCATCCTGGGCCTGGAAAAACAAGTCCTTTGGAGACATGGTACCCTGAGAGAATTGAGTCAGACAATGGGACTCATTTCAAAAATAGCCTTGTTAGCACCTGGGCTAGAGAACACGGCATTGAGTGGGTGTACCATATTCCCTACCATGCACCAGCGGCTGGGAAAGTCAAACGGTGCAATGGCCTGCTTAAAACCACCTTAAAGGCACTTGGTGAGGGGACTTTTAAGAACTTGGTGGGTGATGCAAAAGGATGGAGAGACCCGATGCATACTCCAAGGAGACCTTGTTCTAGGGTGAGCTATCTATGATACTGTGCCTGTAACTGCCTGTATGTATATGATTTAAAGGTTTTAATTTGCTGTAGCATGTTGGCATGGAAAAAATTTGGGGTGGATAATGTTGGGGGTTGGGGTTTTGTTCCTTTACTGCGTGAGTTTGGAGAATTTTTCCCATTGTGGAGGCGAGTAGGTGGGACCGGGGCTGCTCGGAGGAGCGGGAGGGCTTCTGGGCGGGGCTACCCAGAGAAGCGTGCGGGCTCCTGGAGAGGACTGCTGTTTCCGGCGACGGAGCGGAGAGGAGGGATTCACCCGGTCTGCGGAGCACGTGCCAAGGAGGCAGACAGCCAGACCCCGCTGCAATCAGCTGTCCTGCTACCTCGGAGGCACTGCTGACCACCAAAGACCAAACACCTCCTACCTCTGGGAATACAACTGGCCATCTGGACACAATGAGCAAGGAGCTTGGCTCCCACCTGAGCCTGCCCGGCCGTGACTAAAGAAAGGACAAGGACTGGGTTATTTTCTTCTGTTTTTTTGTCCATAATTTTAATAACTGCTGTTGTTTTCTACCTGTGCGGTTAGTTATAGTAGTAATGAGCTGTTACTTCTACCCCCTTATCTCTGCCTTGAGTCCTTAATTTGAAACAATTATAACACTTAGAGGGGGGTGAAATTAATTTCTCTATTTCAAAGGGGAACTTCTGCTTTTTATTGGCAGAACCCTGTCTTAAAACCAGGACACCCACCTTTAGCATGGATGGGATGGTTAGTGAAAAAGGAAGCTGTTCCCACCTAAAAGTAACAGTTCTGCTGCCCCAAGACACAAGCTGGTCGCTAGGCAGAATGTGGTCAGTAATCGTTCATAGATTGGGTAAAGACCCAGGCACAGTTGTTCAGATTGTTAGGGTTCCTCCTCAGCGCCATACTGCCGTTGGACCCAATAAAGTTATAGCTCAAGAGCGTAAGAGCGTGAGCAATACCCCAATATCTAACTTTATTGGTGCCACACCAAAGCCTGGTACTGATTCAGCGTTTTTTGCAATGCGCTTAAGGCAGCTCCCTACAGCTTATTCCACCGCATGTTAAATGCTGCATTTTTATCACTAAACGCATCAGAGCCAAACCTTACCGACTCTTGTTGGCTTTGCTATGATGCAAATCCACCCTTTTATGAAGGGAAATGGGAATTAATAACCAGCGTTACCTCGCAATGCTTTTAAACTTAGAAGCGGCAGGCACGGCAACGGGCGTTTCAGCGCTAGTGTCTCAAAAACAGAGCCTGACACAACTGCAAATGACTATCGATGAGGACTTACACAGAACTGAAAGCTCTACCTCCTTCCTAGATACGTCCCTTTCCTCGTTTTCTGAAATGGTGTTACAGAATAAACGTGGACTAGATCTCCTACTCATGCATCAAGGTGGTCTATGTGCTGCCCTTAATGAAGAGTGCTGTTTTTATGCCAACCATTCGGGAGTAATTAAAAAATCTATGGCAGAGCTTCGAGAAAGGCTGGAACGACTCAGCAAAGAACAACCTCAGCAAAGTTGGTTTGACTTGCTTTTTAACCAGTCTCCCTGGATTGCTACCCTTATATCTACTTTAATGGGACCAGTCATCGTTATTGTACTCGTGCTCATGTTTGGTCCTTGTTTTCTTAACAAGTTAGCTCAATTTGTTAAAGCCCGCTTGAGCAGAATTGATATTATGTACTTAGAACAAAGACAGCTGGCTTAATTGATTATAACAGTTCTGCTTAATACATTGCAGTAAGTAAACTAACCCGTTACAGCCGCAGTTTTATGCTTTCATTACTAATGTGCTTTTGCAAATTATTATTAACATGAATTTAACACAGTTATAAAGTTTTATCTGTTCATGGAAAGGGGGAAATGTGGTTAGACAGGGAAGCCCGACCGGAAGATATCGCAATGTACGGGAAGATAGGGTCCCATCCCCTCCAATTACGTTAACCAATAGCATTATAGTGATGACGTAAGCGCACCGTGGTTCTATAGGGAAGTGCAAACAGGAAATAAACGCTTTTCGCCATCCACCACATTGGTGTTCGTGTGTGATTAGCCCAAACGGCCTGTACGTTTTGCCGTCGTGTCTTTTCCGAACTGGGTTGCCTTGCCTCCCAAGAAGAAACACATCCCTATTAGAAAATGTTCAGATGTCCCTGAATATTAAGGAAACTATCTTTCTGGCATTTCATTTATTAAGTTTTTGCTATACCATCTGCAGTTTATATAGAATGAAGGCTGAGATTTCTATAGGGGCTGGGGAGACTCCTGATTTAGGAGTCAAGCCAAGCAGGAGCAATCCTGAGTGGAATGGCAAATGGGAGAACATGGGCCAGATTTTAAAGGAATTTTCTGACCCCATAATCTGGGACTTCCCATCTGAACAGATTCAGGACCCAGTCGAGGTTGCAAGGTACCTGAAAGAGAAGTGTCAGGATAACTCGAAGGAGAAAAGGATTATAACAGTGAGCTGGGCCCTGGCATATGCTTATCGCACTCTGCTAGATACTATAGAGCAGCAGACAGAGGAAAGGGAACAGGGAGATAAGTTATCTACTATCTCAGTCACTCAGGTTGCTGCCAAACCCCTAGGCTTGAAACCAGCAGCTAAACGGGACAGTAAACCTAAACCAAAGGCTGTTGTTACCAGCATGAGAAGTGGAAAGTGCACAAAGAAGACTGATCGGCCAGTGGATGATGATGATGCTGATGCAGGAGAAGGACCCTCAACGTCTCCTGACATAAAATCAAGAGTCAAAGTAACTGGTGCGAGATCAGAGACTAATAATGAGTGCCTTTCCCTAAAGGACCTCCGTGGTTTAAGAAAGGATTACACTCGACGACCTGATGAGTCTATAATCGGTTGGTTCGTCTCTGGGATGCTGAAGGTGAGGTTACGATTCTGGACTGTGGAGAGTTTGGGATATGCGTGCGGAAGATATCGGGCTGTACAGGCAGCCAGGACCCCATCCCCCCTCTCAGTCTGACCTTTGCTCTGTACCTGGCCAAACCCAGCTGGACATGAGCCAAAGGAAATGACACTGACTGCCCAAGCTATAAAAACCCGTGTGATCCCCCAATAAACGCCATTTGCTGTCCACCACGTTGGTGTCCAGGAGCTGATGGTCCAAGTGGCCCGGGGTTAGGGCTGCCGTGCCGGGCTTGAACCAGGTCGCCACTGCAACAAGTGGTGACGAACCCCGGGAAACGATTACCGCCCGGGATTCGGGGATCGCCTGGCTGAGAAGCCGGCGGCTGCACAGCTGGCCTAGTGCAGCGGGGGGGACGTCCTCGGAGCAGGGAGGAGCATGGACGCTATCGCGAATGTCGTAAGTGAAATCCACGCGGAGTGGGATATAGATTGTAAGCTTAAGGATTTTGTTCTGGCTGTGCCGAGACTGATAAAGATAGGGGCTATAGACAGCCCTGTAGAAATACTCCATCCGGAGGTATGGGATAAGTGCAAGAGGGCTCTGGCCGAGAAAACCATGTCCTCAGGCTCAGGGAAAACCCTCAAATCGTGGGGCAGAGTTATCCAGGCTCTGCAAAAGGCTCAGCAGGAGCAGGAGACCTGAAAAGCCGTGCGAACATGTTTATTAGCTGTGCCTCAGCTGGGGATCGGGGCAGCAATGCAAACCGTAGTGGAACTTGAACCTGTCGAGCGCGCTACCCGCAGACCCCGGAACCCCCTCCGCGACCCCCGGGACGGGACTCACCGCCATCGGAGGGGGGGGGAGTGCGCGCAGGCGTTTTGGCAGGGGCCAGCAGAGGAGGCGCGGAATGTTGCTATAATATCAGAGTCCAAAGCTGCTGATAACAAAGCACCCCCACCATATGAGTTTGAAAATGGCGCTGGAGCACGTGATGGGGGGTGAAACAATGGCACGGGGGGCGGAAATGCAGAAGACTCGCTGAACAGCAGGCAGGGAGGAGGGGCGGCCCCGAGACGGAGCTTAAAACCAATCAAAGAGCTCCTTTTAAATCAGGTCCTTAGAGGGCAAGAACCTCCCCCAGCAGGAGGCGGGGGAGCCCAGGGAGAGGGAACGGCCTGACCCCCAGAAGAAGGGACGGGGTCGGAGCCCGAGAAAAAGGCTCAGTAGCCCGGAAACATCCAGTCAGTCGACTTCCGGCTCGGACTCTGACTGGAGCTGGGACAGGCAACTGGAGGGGTGGTCAGAGGACGATTCCGACATCGACCCGGGCTTTAATAGAAAGGGAGCAGTGGCGTATAAGATCACTAGCTGCAATGCTCCTGCGTGGGTTAAGGGATTATCAGAGAAAGATCGAACCCCACTTACAGACTGGCAGAAAATAAAAATAGCTTGCACGGGGTGGGCTCCGTCAGCCACACTGGTGTTCCCTGTTCAAGTGGGAGGGCAGGTGGAAATCAAAGAACTTACTCACCGGTAAACTCAAAAGACGTGCAGGCAATTGTTAAAGTGGTTGCGGACAGGGGATCAATTCTGCCATGGTTTCCAAACTCATTGATAGCGCTTCTGGAGGTGATGATATGCTTCCCTTTGATACCAAACAGACTTGCAGGCTGATTTTCGATGGGGTGGGGATAATAATTTTTAAACAAGAATGGGAGGGCAATTGTTGAAAGCAGCTGGCCCTAGGGACAGGTGCAGACCACCCACTGCACGGCTCCAGCATACAGAGGTTAATGGGGACAGACCCGACCATGATAACCCCACAAGCACAGGCAGAGGGCCTGAGGGCCCATGAGGTCAAGACAACAACCTGTGCTGCCCGAGAAGCCATCCGTGCTGCTTCTAAAGTAATAGCCAGACCATCGCCATGGTCCACTATAAAGCAGAGTGAGAGTGAGAGCTTCACTCAGTTTGTGGACCGCCTTCAGGCTGCACTAGATTCCTCTGCATTACCTTCAGAGGCAAAGGGTCCCGTGCTGGCAGATTGCCTACGGCAGCAATGCAATTCAGCCACCAAGGACATTTTAAGATCACTGCCACCTGGGTCCAATATCGCAGCCATGATCAGACATGTTGCAAAGGAAGAACACCTGGCTCCTATTAAGGCAGCAGTTCGCACTGCAATAACCAGTGTGATGGCAGATGGCAGCTAACCGTAGCTCTAGCCACAAAACAGAGATGCTAAAATCTACCTCCTCCCCATCCAATCTCTCAGCCAAACCAACCCTCTCCAATCCATTCTTAAGCATGTTAAATGCTACCTTTTTATCATTAAACCAATCCAACCCAAACCTCACAGAATCATGCTGGTTATGCTATGATGCACAACCCCCTTTTTATGAAGGTGTTTCCCTCGACCTCCCATTTACCTTTTCAAAGTCAGACAATCCACACCAATGCAGATGGGACACCCCCCGGAGAGGCATTACCCTAAGCCAGGTTTCGGGCCAAGGCAAATGCTTTGGCAATGCAACCTTGGCAAAGCAGATGGGCAACGTCTGCCGGGAATTCGTCAGATTTAAGGGGGAAGTTCCAGTGGATGATCCCAGCTACATCGGGAATGTGGGTCTGTCAACGATCCGGGGTAAGCCCATGTGTACCCCATGACAAATTCAATCATTCTAATGACTTTTGTGTCCAAGATCTAATTGTCCCCAGAGTCCTGTATCGCCAGGAAGAAGAAGTGTATCGCTTGTTCGAGGAACCTGACCGGCTCCACAAGCGAGCAGTGATAACGGGCATCACCATCGCAATGCTCCTTGGTTTAGGAGCTGCTGGCGCTGCCACAGGTGTCTCAGCCCTTGCAACACAACATCAAGGACTGGCCCAACTGCAGATGACTGTCGACGAGGACTTGCAGAAGATCGAGAGATCCATTTCTTCCCTAGAGAAATCCCTTTCCTCACTCTCAGAGGTCATCCTCCAAAACAGGCGAGGACTGGACCTTTTGTTCATGCAGCAAGGAGGCCTGTGTGCCACCTTGAAAGAGGAATGCTGCTTTTATGCAGACCACACCGGAGTGGTTAGAGACTCCATGGCCGAACTGAGACACTGACTAAACCAAAGAAAAACGGCCAGAGAAGCTCAACAAGGCTGGGTCAAGCTGTGGTTCAACCAGTCCCCATGGCTCAACCCCCTAATTTCTACCCTAATAGGCCCACTCACTATAATCTTACTAACACTAATCTTCGGGCCTTGCATATTAAACAAATTAGCGCTATTTGTTAAAAAGCGTTTAGAAACAGTTAACATTATGTTCGTCGAACGCCGACAGTTACTTTGAGGCGTGCCTGTTATTAACACATTTACAATTTTATACTAACTTTACTAATTCATGAAATTTTATAATGTTTACATTTTATAATTTTATACGATTTTTACTAATCATGAGGGAGGGAGGAAATGTGGAGAGTTAGGGATATGCGAGCAGAAAATCTCGGGCTGTGACGGTCAGCAGATTACCAAGCT
>JAREIS010001587.1:0-21889 GCA_030060385.1 Muscicapa striata striata
GGATGACAAGAAGTGCAGGAATATGCACCAAAGCTTACCCAAATGATTCATTTAAATTGCAGATCTTGATTCCCTTTCCTGAAAATCCTTCCTTTCAGGAAAGGAATGAAATCCTGAAATGGCAGGACAAAGTCTGAGAAACCTGGCAGGAAAGGAGATATGATGTAATGAAATGAAATGCGATGGAAGAAACCCGAAATTCTTAAAGGGGGTGACCACGCTGAAATGGCCTGAGATGTAGAGGTGGCTGAATAAAGCAAAATCTTGCTGAAATGACTTGGAAAAGCCTCCGGAAATGTGGTAAGAAAGGAAAACATAGTCTGGCAGATAGGTTCCAAAAAAATGAAATGGCGAGGAGAAAGGGGAGGGCAAATTCTGAAACCGAGAGAAAACAGTAAAAGGACTGGGATGACAAGCAGTGCAGACAAGTGGTCCAAAACTACCTCAAGTATCCCTAAAACATGCTGCAGTTACGGAGGAAAAGGAATAACCGAGCCTGTTGAGAGGCTAAAAAAAAAAACGAAATGGAGAAAAAAACCAGGGAAAATCCAAGGAAACTGAAGAAAACACTCAAATTACATGGGATGACAGGAAGTGCAGAGAATATGCACAAAGCTTGCCCAAATGATGCTCATTGAATTTCGCAGGATTTCATTCCCTGCAAAAGCTACTGTGTCCTTTCCTAATTAATATAAGATCAGACAAAGTATCTTTGCATGGAAGAAAAATGGATACAAGAGGCTCTTTCAGGTTTTTTATTCCTTGACGATGATGTGGCTGGAAAGAGGCAGAATCTCTCTGGGAATCGGGTCTTCAGGGAACGGGGATGGGGAGTGGTTTGGCTGCCAGCCAATGGGTAGGGACACGGAGGCTTTGGGATCAGAATACTGAAGCCCGTAAGTTGCTTCAAAGGTCGCAGAGCAAGGTCAAGGGATAGTAGAATTCTGGGATAAACCCGGAAGATGTCCTGAAAGGAAGGATTTCCTTTCAGGAAAGGGAATGAAACTTGAAATGGCAGGACAAAGTCTGAGAAACCCGCAGGAAAGGAGATATGATGTAATGAAATGAAATGCGATGGAAGAAATCCCGAAATTCATAAAGGGGGTGACCACGCTGAAATGGCCTGAGATGAGTAGAGGTGGCTGGAAATAAAGCAAAACCTTGCTGAAATGACTTGGAAAAGCATCCTGAATGAAGGAAGAAAGGATAAAATAGAATCTGTAGAGAGGATGCTAAGGAAATTAAATGGTGAGAGAAAGGCTGCTAAAAGAAAAAGGAATTAGCGAAAAAAACAGGATAATCCCGAAACCGAAGAAAAACACTAAAAGCTCATGGGATGACAGAAAAGTGCAGGAATATGCACAAAAGCTTGCCAAATGATGCTCATTGAATTCAGAGGATTTCATTCCCTTTCCTGAAAAGGTAGGATTTCCTTTCAGGAAGGGAATGAAATCCTGAAATGGCAGGACAAAGTCAATAAACCTGGCAGGAAAGGAGATATGATGTAATGAAATGAAATGCGATGGAAGAAATCCGGAAATTCATAAAGGGGGTGACCACGCTGAAATGGCCTGAGATGAGTAGAGGTGGCTGAAATAAAGGAAAAACTTGCTGAAATGACGGAAAAGCATCCTGAAATGAAGGAAGAAAGGATAAAAAAAGAATCTTCAGAGAGGTTGCTAAAAAAATGGAATGATGAGAGAAAGGGAGGGCAAATTCTGAAGAGCAGAGAAAACAGTACTGAGGACTGGGATGACAAGTAGTGCAGACAAGTGCCCCAAAACTGGCTCAAATATCCTAAAAACATGCTGAAATTACGGAGAAAAAGGAAAACCGGAGCCTGTTGAGAGGCTGTTAAAAACAAGGCGAAAATAGAAAATTCGCAAATGAAAACCTATTGACAGATGCAGGAATGCGAATCAAAAAGCTTTCAAAGAGCATTGAATTCGAATCATTCCTGAAAGGTAGATTTCTCAGGAAAGGGAATGAAATCCTGAAATGGCAGGACAAAGTCAGAAACCTGAGGAAGAGATATGATGAATGAAATGAAATGCGATGGAAGAAACCGAAATTCTAAAGGGGGTACCAGCTGAAATGGCCTGAGATAGGTAGAGGTTGGAAAAAGAAAATTGCTGAAATGATGGAAAACTCCTGAAATGAAGAAGAAAGGATAAATAGATCTAGAAGGTTCTAAAAATGAATGGAGAGAAAGAGGGCAAATTTAAACCGAGAGAAACAGTAAGGACTGGGAGCAAGAAGTGCAGACAAGTGGCAAAACGCAAATATCCTAAAACATGCTGATTACGGAGAAAGGAATAACCGGAGCCTGTTGAGAGGCTGTTAAAAAAGCAAATGGCGAAAAACCAGGGAAAATCAAACCTGAAGAAAAGCTCAATTCATGGGATGACAGGAAGTGCAGGAATATGACAAAGCTTGCCCAAATGATGCCCAATCACTGCAGATTTCATTCCCTTTCCTGAAGAAGGACTTTCAGGAGGGAATGAAACTGAAATGGCAGGACAAAGTCCGAGAAACCTCACAGGAAAGGATATGATGTATTGAAATTAAATGAAGGAAGAAATCCGGAGATTCATAAAGGGGGTGAAACCACGCTGAAATGGCCTGAGATGAGTAGAGTGGCTGGAATAAATGAAAACTTGCTGGAATGACTGAAAACATCCTGAAATGAGGAAGAAAGGATAAATAGAATTTAGAGGGTTGCTAAAAAATAAATGGTGAGAGAAAGGAGGGCAAATGGATGACAGGAAGTACAGGAATATGCACAAAAGCACCCAAATAATGCTCATTGAATTATGGGTTCATTCCCTTTCCTGAAAGGAGGATTTCCTTTCAGGAAAGGAATAAATCCTGAAATGGCAGGACAAAGTCTGAGAAACCTGGCAGGAAAGGAGATGAAATGTAATGAAATTAAATCGATGGAAGAAATCGGAGATTCATAAAGGTGACCACGCTGAAATGGCCTGAGATGAGTAGAGGTGGCTGGAAATAAACAAAACCTTGCCTGAAATGACTTGGGAAGCATCCTGGAAATGAGGAAGAGAAAGGATAAAATAGAATCTGTAGAGAGTTGCTAAAGAAATAAAATGGTGAAGAAAAAGGAGAGGCAAATTCGAGCAGTAAAACATTAAAAGTGACTGGGATTACAAATTAGAGCCAGGAAATGGCCCAAAACACTCCGAATTATCTAAAACATACCTGGATTCATGGAAATCAAAGCCTGTTGAGAGGCTGCTAAAGAAAAATTACCAAAACCAGAAAGTTAAAACGAAAACACTAAAAGTACGTAGCATGACAGCAAGTGCAGGAATATGCAAAGCTTGTCAAATGATACTCATTAATTCGCGGGATTTCATTCCCTTTCCGCAAGAGGAAGGATTTCCTTTCAGAAGGAATGAAAATCCTGAAATGTTGAGACAAAGTCGAGAAACCTGTGCGGAAAGAGATGTGATGTAATGAAATGAAATCGATCGGAAGAAATCCACGGAAATTCATAAAGGGGAGACCACGCTGAAAATGGCTGAGATAGTAGAAGGTGGCTGAAATAACGTGCTAGAGCCAGCTCGGAAAAGCATCCTGAAGTAAGAAGGAAGAAAGGATAAATAGAATTTCCAGTGGTTACTAATGAAATAGACGAAAGGAGGGCAAACTCGAAACCAGAAAACAGTAAAGTGACTGGGATTAAAAGTAGTGCAGACAAGTGGTCAAAACTTGCTCAAATATCCTAAAAACATGCTGCAGTTACGGAGGAAACGAAGAAAACACTAAAAGTACATGGGATGACAGGAAGTGCAGGAATATGCACCAAAGCTTGCCCAAATGATGCTCATTGAATTCGCAGGATTTCATTCCCTTTCCTGAAAGGAAGGATTTCCTTTCAGGAAAGGGAATGAAATCCTGAAATGGCAGGACAAAGTCTGAGAAACCTGGCAGGAAAGGAGATATGATGTAATGAAATGAAATGCGATGGAAGAAATCCCGGAAATTCATAAAGGGGGTGACCACGCTGAAATGGCCTGAGATGAGTAGAGGTGGCTGGAAATAAAGCAAAACCTTGCTGAAATGACTTGGAAAAGCCTCCTGAAATGAAGGAAGAAAGGATAAAATAGAATCTGTCAGAGTGGTTGCTAAAGAAATGAAATGGTGAGAGAAAGGGAGGGCAAATTCCGAAACCGAGAGAAAACAGTAAAAGTGACTGGGATGAAAAGTAGTGCAGACAAGTGGCCCAAAACTTGCTCAAATATCCCTAAAAACATGCTGCAATTACGGAGGAAAGGAATAACCGGAGCCTGTTGAGAGGCTGTTAAAAAAAACGAAATGGAAAAAAAAAACCAGGGGAAAATCCCGAAACCGAAGAAAACACTAAAAGTACATGGGATGACAGGAAGTGCAGGAATATGCACCAAAGCTTGCCCAAATGATGCTCATTGAATTCGCAGGATTTCATTCCCTTTCCTGAAAGGAAGGATTTCCTTTCAGGAAAGGGAATGAAATCCTGAAATGGCAGGACAAAGTCTGAGAAACCTGGCAGGAAAGGAGATATGATGTAATGAAATGAAATGCGATGGAAGAAATCCCGGAAATTCATAAAGGGGGTGACCACGCTGAAATGGCCTGAGATGAGTAGAGGTGGCTGGAAATAAAGGAAAAACTTGCTGAAATGACTTGGAAAAGCCTCCTGAAATGAAGGAAGAAAGGATAAAATAGAATCTTCAGAGTGGTTGCTAAATGAAAATGAAAAAGAAAACACTAAAAGTACATGGGATGACAGGAAGTGCAGGAATATGCACCAAAGCTTGCCCAAATGATGCTCATTGAATCGCAGCAGGATTTCATTCCCTTTCCTGAAAGGAAGGATTTCCTTTCAGGAAAGGGAATGAAATCCTGAAATGGCAGGACAAAGTCTGAGAAACCTGGCAGGAAAGGAGATATGATGTAATGAAATGAAATGCGATGGAAGAAATCCCGGAAATTCATAAAGGGGGTGACCACGCTGAAATGGCCTGAGATGAGTAGAGGTGGCTGGAAATAAAGGAAAAAAACTTGCTGAAATGACTGGAAAAGCCTCCTGAAATGAAGGAAGAAAGGATAAAATAG
Source organism: Muscicapa striata striata (assembly GCA_030060385.1). Classification (NCBI taxonomy): domain Eukaryota; kingdom Metazoa; phylum Chordata; class Aves; order Passeriformes; family Muscicapidae; genus Muscicapa; species Muscicapa striata. The sequence goes on from JAREIS010001587.1 coordinate 5,116, forward strand.
AATCTTCAGAGTGGTTGCTAAAAAAATGAAATGGTGAGAGAAAGGGAGGGCAAATTCCGAAACCGAGAGAAAACAGTAAAAGTGACTGGGATGAAAAGCAGTGCAGACAAGTGGCCCAAAACTTGCTCAAATATCCCTAAAAACATGCTGCAATTACGGAGGAAAGGAATAACCGGAGCCTGTTGAGAGGCTGTTAAAAAAAAAAAAAAATGGCAAAAAAACAGGGAAAATCCGAAAACCGAAGAAAACACTAAAAGTACATGGGATGACAGGAAGTGCAGGAATATGCACCAAAGCTTGCCCAAATGATGCTCATTGAATTCGCAGGATTTCATTCCCTTTCCTGAAAGGAAGGATTTCCTTTCAGGAAAGGGAATGAAATCCTGAAATGGCAGGACAAAGTCTGAGAAACCTGGAAGGAAAGGAGATATGATGTAATGAAATGAAATGCGATGGAAGAAATCCCGGAAATTCATAAAGGGGGTGACCACGCTGAAATGGCCTGAGATGAGTAGAGGTGGCTGGAAATAAAGGAAAAACTTGCTGAAATGACTCGGAAAAGCCTCCTGAAATGAAGGAAGAAAGGATAAAATAGAATCTTCAGAGTGGGCTAAAAAAAATGAAATGGTGAGAGAAAAGGGAGGGCAAATTCAAACCGAGAGAAAAGTAAAAGTGTGACTGGGATGAAAAGCAGTGCAGACAAGTGGCCCAAAACTTGCTCAAATATCCCTAAAAACATGCTGCAATTACGGAGGAAAGGAATAACCGGAGCCTGTTGAGAAAAAAAAAAAAAAAAACGAAAAAAAAAAAAAAAACAGGGGAAAATCCCAAAACCGAAGAAAACACTAAAAGTACATGGGATGACAGGAAGTGCAGGAATATGCACCAAAGCTTGCCCAAATGATGCTCATTGAATTCGCAGGATTTCATTCCCTTTCCTGAAAGGAAGGATTTCCTTTCAGGAAAGGGAATGAAATCCTGAAATGGCAGGACAAAGTCTGAGAAACCTGGCAGGAAAGGAGATATGATGTAATGAAATGAAATGCGATGGAAGAAATCCCGGAAATTCATAAAGGGGGTGACCACGCTGAAATGGCCTGAGATGAGTAGAGGTGGCTGGAAATAAAGCAAAAACTTGCTGAAATGACTTGGAAAAGCATCCTGAAATGAAGGAAGAAAGGATAAAATAGAATCTGTAGAGAGGTTGCTAAAGAAATGAAATGGTGAGAGAAAGGGAGGGCAAATTCCGAAACCGAGAGAAAACAGTAAAAGTGACTGGGATGAAAAGCAGTGCAGACAAGTGGCCCAAAACTTGCTCAAATATCCCTAAAAACATGCTGCAATTACGGAGGAAAGGAATAACCGGAGCCTGTTGAGAGGCTAAAAAAAAAACGAAATGGCGAAAAAAAAACAGGGGAAAATCCCAAAACCGAAGAAAACACTAAAAGTACATGGGATGACAGGAAGTGCAGGAATATGCACCAAAGCTTGCCCAAATGATGCTCATTGAATTCGCAGGATTTCATTCCCTTTCCTGAAAGGAAGGATTTCCTTTCAGGAAAGGGAATGAAATCCTGAAATGGCAGGACAAAGTCTGAGAAACCTGGCAGGAAAGGAGATATGATGTAATGAAATGAAATGCGATGGAAGAAATCCGGAAATTCATAAAGGGGGTGACCACGCTGAAATGGCCTGAGATGAGTAGAGGTGGCTGGAAATAAAGGAAAAACTTGCTGAAATGACTTGGAAAAGCCTCCTGAAATGAAGGAAGAAAGGATAAAATAGAATTTTCAGAGTGGTTGCTAAAAAAATGAAATGGTGAGAGAAAGGGAGGGCAAATTCCGAAACCGAGAGAAAACAGTAAAAGTGACTGGGATGAAAAGCAGTGCAGACAAGTGGCCCAAAACTTGCTCAAATATCCCTAAAAACATGCTGCAATTACGGAGGAAAGGAATAACCGGAGCCTGTTGCTTAAAAAAAAAAAACGAAAAAAAAAAAAAAACCAGGGGAAAATCCCGAAACCGAAGAAAACACTAAAAGTACATGGGATGACAGGAAGTGCAGGAATATGCACCAAAGCTGCCCCCAAATGATGCTCATTGCAGGATTTCATTCCCTTTCCTGAAAGGAAGGATTTCCAGGAAAGGAAAGGGAATGAAATCCTGAAATGGCAGGACAAAGTCTGAGAAACCCAAAGGAAAGGAGATATGATGTAATGAAATGAAATGCGATGGAAGAAATCCCGGAAATTCATAAAGGGGGTGACCACGCTGAAATGGCCTGAGATGAGTAGAGGTGGCTGGAAATAAAAGCAAAAACTTGCTGAAATGACTTGGAAAAGCCTCCTGAAATGAAGGAAGAAAGGATAAAATAGAATCTGTAGAGAGGTTGCTAAAAAAATGAAATGGCGAGAGAAAGGGAGGGCAAATTCCGAAACCGAGAGAAAACAGTAAAAGTGACTGGGATGAAAAGCAGTGCAGACAAGTGGCCCAAAACTTGCTCAAATATCCCTAAAAACATGCTGCAATGACGGAGGAAAGGAATAACCGGAGCCTGTTGAGAGGCTGTTAAAAAAACGAAATGGAAAAAAAAAAAAAACAGGGGAAAATCCCGAAACCGAAGAAAACACTAAAAGTACATGGGATGACAGGAAGTGCAGGAATATGCACCAAAGCTTGCCCAAATGATGCTCATTGAATTCGCAGGATTTCTTTCCTTTGAAAGGAAGGATTTCCTTTCAGGAAGGGGAATGAAATCCTGAAATGGCAGGACAAAGTCTGAGAAACCTGGCAGGAAAGGAGATATGATGTAATGAAATGAAATGCGATGGAAGAAATCCCGGAAATTCATAAAGGGGGTGACCACGCTGAAATGGCCTGAGATGAGTAGAGGTGGCTGGAAATAAAGAAAAAAACTTGCTGAAATGACTGGAAAAGCCTCCTGAAATGAAGGAAGAAAGGATAAAATAGAATCTTCAGAGTGGTTGCTAAAAAATGAAATGGTGAGAGAAAGGGAGGGCAAATTCGAAACCGAGAGAAAACAGTAAAAGTGACTGGGATGAAAAGCAGTGCAGACAAGTGGCCCAAAACTTGCTCAAATATCCCTAAAAACAAAAACATGAATTACGGAGGAAAGGAATAACCGGAGCCTGTTGAGAGGCTAAAAAAAAAAAAAACGAAATGGAAAAAAAAAAACAGGGGAAAATCCCGAAAACCGAAGAAAACACTAAAAGTACATGGGATGACAGGAAGTGCAGGAATATGCACCAAAGCTTGCCCAAATGATGCTCATTGATTTCAGGATTTCATTCCCTTCCTGAAAGGATTTCCTTTCAGGAAAGGGAATGAAATCCTGAAATGGCAGGACAAAGTCTGAGAAACCTGGCAGGAAAGGAGATATGATGTAATGAAATGAAATGCGATGGAAGAAATCCCGGAAATTCATAAAGGGGGTGACCACGCTGAAATGGCCTGAGATGAGTAGAGGTGGCTGGAAATAAAAGAAAAACTTGCTGAAATGACTCGGAAAAGCCTCCTCCTGAAATGAAGGAAGAAAGGATAAAATAGAATCTTCAGAGTGGTGCTAAAAAAAATGAAATGGTGAGAGAAAGGGAGGGCAAATTCCGAAACCGAGAGAAAACAGTAAAAGTGACTGGGATGAAAAGCAGTGCAGACAAGTGGCCCAAAACTTGCTCAAATATCCCTAAAAACATGCTGCAATTACGGAGGAAAGGAATAACCGGAGCCTGTTGAGAGGCTAAAAAAAAAAAAACGAAATGAAAAAAAAAAACCAGGGGAAAATCCCGAAACCGAAGAAAACACTAAAAGTACATGGGATGACAGGAAGTGCAGGAATATGCACCAAAGCTTGCCCAAATGATGCTCATTGAATTCGCAGGATTTCATTCCCTTTCCTGAAAGGAAGGATTTCCTTTCAGGAAAGGGAATGAAATCCTGAAATGGCAGACAAAGACAAAGAGAAACCCAAAGGAAAGGAGATATGATGTAATGAAATGAAATGCGATGGAAGAAATCCCGGAAATTCATAAAGGGGGTGACCACGCTGAAATGGCCTGAGATGAGTAGAGGTGGCTGGAAATAAAGGAAAAACTTGCTGAAATGACTGGAAAAGCCTCCTGAAATGAAGGAAGAAAGGATAAAATAGAATCTTCAGAGTGGTTAAAAAAAATGAAATGGTGAGAGAAAGGGAGGGGCAAATTCAAAAGAGAGAGAAAACAGTAAAAGTGACTGGGATGAAAAGCAGTGCAGACAAGTGGCCCAAAACTTGCTCAAATATCCCTAAAAACATGCTGCAATTACGGAGGAAAGGAATAACCGGAGCCTGTTGAGAGGCTAAAAAAAAAAAAACGAAAAAAAAAAAAAAAAACCAGAAAAAAATCGAAAAAACCGAAGAAAACACTAAAAGTACATGGGATGACAGGAAGTGCAGGAATATGCACCAAAGCTTGCCCAAATGATGCTCATTGAATTCGCAGGATTTCATTCCCTTTCCTGAAAGGAAGGATTTCCTTTCAGGAAAGGGAATGAAATCCTGAAATGGCAGGACAAAGTCTGAGAAACCTGGCAGGAAAGGAGATATGATGTAATGAAATGAAATGCGATGGAAGAAATCCCGGAAATTCATAAAGGGGGTGACCACGCTGAAATGGCCTGAGATGAGTAGAGGTGGCTGGAAATAAAGGAAAAACTTGCTGAAATGACTTGGAAAAGCCTCCTGAAATGAAGGAAATAAAGGATAAAATAGAATCTGTAGAGTGGTTGCTAAAGAAATGAAATGGAGAGAGAAAGGGAGGGCAAATTCCGAAACCGAGAGAAAACAGTAAAAGTGACTGGGATGAAAAGCAGTGCAGACAAGTGGCCCAAAACTTGCTCAAATATCCCTAAAAACATGCTGCAATTACGGAGGAAAGGAATAACCGGAGCCTGTTGAGAGGCTAAAAAAAAAAAAAAGAAAAAAAAAAAAAAACCAGGGGAAAATCCCAAAACCGAAGAAAACACTAAAAGTACATGGGATGACAGGAAGTGCAGGAATATGCACCAAAGCTTGCCCAAATGATGCTCATTGAATTCGCAGGATTTCATTCCCTTTCCTGAAAGGAAGGATTTCCTTTCAGGAAAGGGAATGAAATCCTGAAATGGCAGGACAAAGTCTGAGAAACCTGGCAGGAAAGGAGATATGATGTAATGAAATGAAATGCGATGGAAGAAATCCCGGAAATTCATAAAGGGGGTGACCACGCTGAAATGGCCTGAGATGAGTAGAGGTGGCTGGAAATAAAGAAAAAACTTGCTGAAATGACTTGGAAAAGCCTCCTGAAATGAAGGAAGAAAGGATAAAATAGAATCTTCAGAGAGGTTAAAAAAAGAAATGAAATGGAGAGAGAAAGGGAGGGCAAATTCGAGAAAACCGAGAGAAAACAGTAAAAGTGACTGGGATGAAAAGCAGTGCAGACAAGTGGCCCAAAACTTGCTCAAATATCCCTAAAAACATGCTGCAATTACGGAGGAAAGGAATAACCGGAGCCTGTTGAGAGGCTGTTAAAAAAAAAAAAACGAAAAAAAAAAAAAAAAAACCAGGGGAAAATCAAAACGAAGAAGAAAACACTAAAAGTACATGGGATGACAGGAAGTGCAGGAATATGCACCAAAGCTTGCCCAAATGATGCTCATTGAATTCGCAGGATTTCATTCCCTTTCCTGAAAGGAAGGATTTCCTTTCAGGAAAGGGAATGAAATCCTGAAATGGCAGGACAAAGTCTGAGAAACCTGGCAGGAAAGGAGATATGATGTAATGAAATGAAATGCGATGGAAGAAATCCCGGAAATTCATAAAGGGGGTGACCACGCTGAAATGGCCTGAGATGAGTAGAGGTGGCTGGAAATAAAGCAAAACCTTGCTGAAATGACTTGGAAAAGCCTCCTGAAATGAAGGAAGAAAGGATAAAATAGAATCTCAGAGAGGTTGCTAAAAAAATGAAATGGTGAGAGAAAGGGAGGGCAAATTCAAACCGAGAGAAAACAGTAAAAGTGAAAACCAGGGGAAAATCCCGAAACCGAAGAAAACACTAAAAGTACATGGGATGACAGGAAGTGCAGGAATATGCACCAAAGCTTGCCCAAATGATGCTCATTGAATTCTGCCAGCGGCGGGGACGCGTGTTGCAGCGGCTCGCAGCGCCAGGGTGAAGAGGTGTACCCTTCTTTGGGGTGGCAGCCGGAGACCAGGTCTACCCAACTCTGAGGCCGGCCACCCAACCGGCAGGATCCGCGTGCAGCCGGAAGGGTAGTGTGCTGAAGCGGCCTGAGGCGCCAAGAAGAACAGGTCTAACCTTCTCCGTGGCGGACTCCGGAGACCAAGTCCACCTGGCTCTGGGGCCCGCCCGGCCAGCCGGCGGGATACGACTGCTGCCAGAAGTGGAGGGCGCTGCAGCGGCCCGTGGCGCCCGGGGTTAACAGTTTTACACTTCTCCCAGGCGTCCGCATGAGACCAGGTCTAGATGGCTCGGGGCCTGCCGTCCAGCCGGCGGGATCCGCCTGCCGCCACAAGGAAAGGGCGCAGCAGCGGGCCATGGCGTCGGGGTGAGCAGGTCTACACTTCTCCAGGGCGGCCGCCGGAGACCAGTGCTAAACGGCTCCAGGGTCAGCCAGCTGGGTGGCAGGACTGCCTATCGCCGGCGGGGAAGGCGCTGCAGCGGCCCGCGGCGCTAGGGTGAACAGGTCTACCCTTCTCTGGGGCGGCCACCGGAGACCAGGTGATCCCGACTACGATGCCGGTTAGCCAGCCTGCGGGATCCGCCTGGCGCGGAATGGGAGGGCACTGCAGCAGCCACGGCGCCGGGAGAACAGGCCTACCCTTCTCTGGGGCGGCCGCCAAAGACCAGGTCTACCCAGCTCCTGGGCGGCGGGCCGTCAGGCAATGTCTGCCTGCCACCGGTGGGGAGGGAGCTGCAGCGGCCAGCGGGGCCAGGGGGAACAGGTCTACCCTTTTCCGGGCAGCCGTCAGAGACCTGGTTTACCCAGCTCCGATGCCGGCGGGCCAGCCGGGCGGGGTCCACCTGCTGCCGGCAGGGAGGGCGTGCAGCGTCCGCGGCGCCTAGGTAAACTGGTCTACCCTTCTCCGAGGCGGCCACCAGAGACCAGGTCTACCCGGCTGTGGGGGCGGCCGGCCCGGCAGCATTCGCGTACCGCCAGAAGGAGAGGGCGCTGCAGCGGCCCGTGGCGCTGGGGTGAACAAGTTTAGTCTTCTTCCAGAGCGGTCGCTGGAGACAAGGTCTACCTGGCTCCAGGGCCGGCGGTCTGGCTAATGGTATCCGCCTGCCGCCGGGCGGGGTAGGCGCTGCAGCGGCCAGCGGCGCCAGAGTTAACAGGTCTGCCCGTTTCCAGGGCGGCCGCTGGAGACAAGGTCTACCAGGGTCCGGGGCCAGCCGGTCGGTCTGAGGTCAGCCTGCCACCGGCGGGAGGTGACTGCTGCGGCCAGCGGCGCCAGAGTGAACAGGTCTGCCCTTTTCCGGGGACCGCCGGAGACAAGGTCTACCCAGTTTTGAGGCCGGCGGTCGGCGGGATCCGCCTGCCGCCGGAATGGGAGGGTGCGGCAGTGGCCCCGCGGCGCTGGGTTGAACAGGTCTACCCTTCTCCAGGGCGGCCGCCGGAGACCAAGTCAAACTGGCTTAGGGGCCGGCCGGCCAGCGGGCGGGATCTGACTGCCTCCAGAAAGGGTGGGTGCTGAAGCGGCCCACGGAGCTGGGGAGAACAGGTACCCTTCTCGGGGCGGCTGCCGGAGACCATGCCGTTCAGGCTCGGGGCCCGGCCGCCTGGTCGGCAGGATACGACTGCCGCTGGAGATGCAGGCGCTGCAGCATCAGCAGCGCCAGGGTGAAAAGGTGGCAGCCGGAGGGGTGGCAGCCGGAGACCAGGTCTACCCCGCTCCGGGTTGGCGGGCCTGCCACTGGGGTCCGCCTACCGTCGGCAGCGAGGGCGCTGCAGCAGCTAGCGGCGTAGAGTGAATATGTCAACTCTCCCCTGTGGCGGCCGCTGGAGACCAGGTCTACCCGGCTCCGTGGCGGCGGGTCGGCCAGTTGGTGGGATCCGCCTGCCCCTGGAAGGAGGCGCTGCAACCCGGGTGCAGGGGTAAACAGGTCTACCTTCTCCTGGCGGCCGCCAGAAGTCAAGGTCTAACCGGCTTTGGGGCCGGCCGTCTGACAGTTAGCGGGATCCGCCTGCCGCGGAAGGAAGGCGCTGCAGCGTCAGCGGCGCCCGGAGTGAAGGACTACCCATCATTGTGGCGGCCGCCAGAGATCGGGTCTGTCCAGCTGGGGGCCGGCCGGCCGGCAGGATTCGCCTTTCGCCGGCGGGGAGGGTGCTGCAGCGGCCAGCGGTGCTGGGGTGAACAGGTCTACCCTACTCTGAAGCGGCCTCCCGGAGACCAGGTCTACAAGGCTCGGGGTTGGCAGGAGCCCGGGCAGGATCCGTCTGCCGCCGTCCCGGGAGCGCTGCAGCCGCCGCGGCCATGGGGTGAACTGGTCTGCCCTTCTCGGGGCAAATGCTGAAGACCAGGTCTACCCGGCTAGCGGCCCGCAGCGCCGGGAGAAAATCCTACCCTTCTCCGGAGCGACCGCTGGAGACCAGGTCTACCCGGCTCTGGGGCCGGGAGGCCGGCCAGCGGGATCCGCCTGCGGCCAAGAGAAGGGCCCCTGGACCCGGGCTGAACTGGTCTACCCTTCTCTGGGGTGGCGGCCGGAGACCAGTTCTGCCCGGCTCGGGGCCGGCCGGCCAGCCGGCAAGTCCGCCTGCGGCGGAAGAGGAGGGCGCTTCAGCGTCCCGTGGCGCCGGGTTGAACAGATTTACCCCTCTCAGCGGCGGCAGCTGGGGACCACGTCTACCTGCCTCCGGGGTTTCCGGCCAGCGGGCGGGATGCACCTGCTGCCGGCGAGGAGGTCGCCGCAGTGAACAGGTATACCCTTCTCCTGGGCGGCCGCCAGAGACAAGGTCTACCCGAGTATGGGGTCAGCCGGCAGGCGGGATCCCACTGCCCCTGCCGGCGAGGCGCTGCAGCGGCCAGCGTCTCCGGGGTGAACATGTCTACCTTCCTCTGAGGTGGCAGAGGGAGCCCAGGTCTACCCGGCTCCATGGCCGGCCGGACGGCTGGCGGAATCCGCCTTCAGGCGGAAGGGGAGGGTGCTGCAGCGGCCTGCGGCGCGGTGGTGAACATGTCTATCCTTCTGCGGTTCGTCCGGCGGAGACTAGGTCTACCCGGCTCCGGGGCCTGCCGCCGCCAGTGGGGGCGCTGCAGAGGCCCGCTGCTCCGGGGTGAACAGGTCTATCATTCACCGGGGCGGCCGCCGGAGACCAGGTTTACCTGTCTCCAGGGTAGGCAGGCCGGGCGGCGGAATCCGCCTGCCGCATGAGGGGAGGGCGCTTCAGCGGCCCGCGGCGCTGGGTGAACAGGTGTACCTTTCTCCGGGGTTGCCGCCGGAGACCATGTCTACGCGGCTCTGAGGCGGCCGGCCCGGCCGGCGCGTCCACATGTTGCCAGCAAGGAAAGTGCTGCAGAGGCCCGCGGCGCCGGGGTGAACAGGTCTACCCTTTTTTCGGGCGGCCGCCAAAGACCAGGTCTACCCGGCTCCAGGACAGGCCGGCCAGCTGGCGGCATCCGCCTATCGCCAGTAGGGAGGGCGCCGCAGGGGCGCTGGCGCCGTGGTGAACAGATCTAGCCTTCTCCGGGCGGCCGCTGGAGACCAGGTCTACTCGGCTCCGGGGCCGGCTGGCCAGCGCGATCCATCTGCCACCACCGGCGGGCGCTGCAGTGGCCCGCGGCTCTGGGGTGAACAGGTCTACCCTTCTCCAGGGCGGCCGCCAGAGACCAGGTCTACCCGGCTGCAGGGCCGGCCGGCTGGCCAGCGACATCCACTTGCCGCCAGCGGAGGCGCTGCAGCGGCCCGAGGCGCCGGGGTGAAAAGGTCTACCCTTCTCCGTTGCGGCCGCCAGAGAGCAGGTTTACCCGGCTCGGGGCCGGCCCGCCGGCGGAATCCACCTGCCGCCGCCCGGCGAGGGCGCTGCTGTGGCCCGCGGCTCCGTGGTGAACATTTCTACCCTTCAAGGGCGGCCGCCGGAGACCAGGTTCACCTGGCTCGGGGCGGCCGGCCAGCCGGCGGCCTCCGCCTGCCGCATGAGGGAGGAGTTGCAGCGGCCCCCAGCGCCGGGGTGAACAGGTCTACCGTTCCCTGGGGTGGCCGCCGGAGACCCGGTCTAGCCAGCCGGTGCCGGCCGACCGGCCAGCCGCATCCGCCTGCCGCTGGCGGGAGCGCACTGCAGCAAACCGTGGCGCCGGGGTGAACAGGTCTACCCTTTTCCAGGGTGTCCACCGGAGACCAGATCTGCCCGGCTCTAGGGCTGGCCGGCCCGGCGGGATCGAACTGCCGCCGCTGGCGAATGCACTGCAGCGGCCCCGCGGCTCCGGGGTTAACAGGTCTACCCTTATCAGGGGCGGCCGCCGGAGACCAGGTCTGCCCAACTCCGGGGCTGGCTGGCTGGTGGGATCCACCTGCCGCCGCCGGCAAGGCGCTGCAGCAGGCTGCGGCCGCGGAGTGAATATGTCTACCCTTCTCTAGGGCGGCCGCCGGAGACCAGGTCTATCCGGCTCCGGGGCCGGCCGGCAGCATCCGACTGCCGCAGAAAGAGGAGGCGCTGCAGCGGCCTGCAACGCCTGGGTGAACAGGTCTACCCTTTTTGGGGCGGCCGCTGGAGACCAGGTCTACCCGATTCGGGGCCGGCCGCCCGTCCGGTGGCATCCGCCTGCTGCCGGCGGGAGGCGCTGCAGTGGCCCGCAGCGCAGGGGTGAACAGGTCTACCCTCCCTACGGGCGGCCGCCGGAGAGGAAGTCTTCCCGGCTCCGGGTCGCCCGGCCGTCCAGCGGCATCCGCCTGCCGTCGGCGGGGAGGGCGCTGCAGCGGCCCCGTGTCACCGGCGTGAACAGGTCTTTCCTTATCCGGGGTGGTCGCGGCGACCAGGTCTCTGCCCGGCTCCTGGGACGGCCGGCCGGCCAGTGGCATCCGCCTGACGCCGGCGGGGAGGGCACTGCAGCGGTACGCGGCGCCCTGGTGAACAGGTCTACCCTTCTCCAGGGCTGCCGCCGGACAACAGGTCTGCACGGCTCCAGGGCTGGCCGACCGGCCAGTGGCATTTGCCTTCCGCCCGGACAGGGAGGGTGTTGCAGCGGCCCGGGGCACGTTGGTGAACCTGTCTACCCTTCTCCGGGCGGCCGCTGGAGACCAGGTCTACACGGGTCCGTGGCGGCCAGCCAGCGGGATCCACCTACCGCTGCCGGCTAGGGAGCTTCAGCGGCCTGCGGCTCCAAGGCAAACAGGTGTACCCTTCTCCCGGGCGGCCGCCGGAGACCAGGTCTTTCCGGCTCGGGGCCGACTGGCCGTCCGGCGGCACCCACCTGCCGCCAGCGGGGAGGGCGATGCAGCGGCCCGTGGCGCGGGGTGAACAGGTCTACACTTCTACGGGGCAGACGCAGGAGACCAGGTCTACCCGGCTTAAGGGCCAGCCGGCGGGCCGTGAGCATCTGCCTGCCGCCACCGGCGAGGGCGCTGCAGCAGCCAGCGGATCTGGCGTGAACAGGTCTCACGTTTCTCTGGGGCGGCCGCCAGAGACCAGGTCTACGCGGCTCCGGGGCCCGCCGGCCGGCCGGCAATATCCGCCTTACGCCAGGGGGAGGCGCTGCAGCGGCCCGCAGCGCCAGGGTGAAAAGGTCTACCCTTTTTGGGGTGGCCGCTGGAGACCAGGTCTACCTGATTCGGGGCGGCCGCCCGTCCGGAGGCATGTGCCTGCCGTCGGCGGGGAGGCGCGCAGTGGCCCCGCAGCGCAGGGGTGAACAGGTCTACCCTTCTCCGTTGCGGAAGCTGGAGACAAGGTCTACCCGGCTCCGGGGCCCGCCCGGCCTGCCGGCGGAATCCGCCTGCCGCTGGCAAGAGAGGGCTCTGTAGCGGCCCTCAGCGCCGGGGTGTACAGGTCTACCCTTCTCCGGGCGGCCGCAAGAGACCAGATCTGCCCGGCTCTGACGCGGCCGCTGCAGACCAGGTCTCCCGGCTCCGGGGCTGACCAGCCGGCCATCGGCATCCGCCTGCTGCCGGCAGGGGAGGGCGCAGCAGCGGCTCGCGATGCCGGGGTGAACAGGTCTAACCTTCTCTGGTTCGGCCGTCAAGACCGTGTCTACCCGGCTCCGGGGCCTGACGGCCGGACGGCGGCATCCGCCTGCGGCCGGAGGGTAGGGCGCTTCCGCGGCCCGCAGCGCCGGGGTGAACAAGTCTACCCTTCACCGGGCAGCCGCCGGAGACCAGGTTTACCTGGCTCCGGGGCCTGACGGCCGGACGGCGGCATCCGCCTGCGGCCGGAGGGTAGGGCGCTAGCTAGCGGCCCGCGGCGCCGGGGTGAACAGGTCTACCCTTCTCCGGGGTTACCGCCCGGGGACCATGTCTACCTGGCTCTGGGGCCGGCCAGCCGGGCGGCGGCATCCGCCTGTTGCCGGCAGGGAGGTCCCTGCAGCGGCCCGTGGCTCGGGGTGAACAGGCCTACCCTTCACCGGGGCGGCCGCCGGAGACCAGGTTTACCCGACTCCCGGGGTCAGTAGGCCAGCCGGCGGCATCTGCCTGCCGCATGAGGGGAGGGAGCTGCAGCGGCCCGTGGCGCCGGGGTGAACAGGTCTACCCTTCTTTGTGGCGGCCGCTGGAGACCAGGTCTACCCGGCTCCAGGCCTGGCCGGCCGGCCGGCAGAATCCGCCTTCGGGCAGATGGGGAGGGAGCTGCAGCGGCCTGCGGCGCGGTGGTGAACAGGTCTACCCTTCTCCGGGCGGCCGCTGGAGACAAGGTCTGCCCGGCTCGGGGCTGTCCGGCCGGCGGGATCCACCTGCCGCCGCCGGCGAGGCGCTGCAGCGGCCCGCGGCTCCGAGGTTAACAGGTCTACCCTTATCAGGGCGGCAGCCGGAGACCAGGTCAACACGGCTCCGAGGCCGGCCGGCCGAACAGCGGCCTCCGCCTGCCGAATGAGGAGAGGAGTTGCAGCGGCCCGTGGCGCTGGGTGAACAGGTCTACCCTTCCCAAGGCGGCCACCGGAGACCCGGCCTACCCGGCCCCGACGCGGCTGCCGGAGGCCAGGTCTACCCGGCGCCGGGGCCGACCGTCCGGCCATTGTGCTACGCCTGTGGCCGGCAGGGTGGGCGCAGCACCGGCCCGAGATGCTGGGGTGAGCACGTCTAATCTTCTCTGGCTCGGCTGCCAAGACCGTGTCTACCCGGGTCCAAGGCCGGACGGCTGGCCGGGCGGAATCCGCCTGCGGCCGGTGGGGAGGGCGCTTCAGCCGCCCGCGGCGCTGGGGTCAACATGCCTACCTTTCTACAGGGCGGCCGCTGGAGACCGTGTCTACCGGGTCCAGGGCCATCCGGCCGGCTGGCTGCATCCGCCTGCAACCGGCGGAGAGGGAGCTGCAGCGGCCCGCGGTGCCGGCGTGAACAAGTCTACCCTTCACGGGGCAGCCGGAGACCAGGTCTTCCCGGCACCGCGGCCGGCCGCCCGGCCAGCGGCATCCGCCTGCCGCCGGCGGAGTGCACTGCAGCGGCCCGCGGCGCTGGGGTGAACAGGTCAAACTTTCTTTGTGGCAGCCGCCAGAGACCAGGTCTACCCGGCTCTGGGTTAGACAGGTCGGGAGGATCCACCCGCCGCCGGCGGCGAGGGTGCTGCAGAGGCCCGCGGCTCCAGGGTGAACAGGTCTACCCTTCTCGGGCGGCCGCCAGACCCGGTCTACATGGCTCAGAGGCCTGCCGGCCGAATGGCATCATCCGCCTGTTGCCGCCGGTGGAGAGGGCGTTGCAGCGTCCCGTGGCACCGGGTGAACAGGTCTGCCCTTCTTTGTAGAGGCCTCCGGAGACCAGGTCTACCCAACTCCGAGCCCAGCCAGCCGGCCGGCGAAATCTGCCGTCCGCCGGAAGGGGAGGGCGCTGAAGCGGCCCGCAGCGGGCGCCAGTGTGAACAGCTCTATTCTTCTCTGGGGCTGACGCCGAAGATCAGGTCTACCTGGCTCCGGGGCCAGCCAGCCGGCCGGCAGCATCTGCCGGCCGCTGGCGAGAATGTGCTGCAGCGGCCCATGGCGCTGGGGTTAAAAGGTCTACCTTTCTTGGTGGCGGCCGCCGCAGACCAGGTGTACCCGGCTCCGCGTCTGGCCGGCGGCCAGCGGAATCTGCCTTCAGCCGGAAGGGGAGGGGGCTGCAGCGGCCCGCGGCGCGGTGGTGAACAGGTCTACCTTTCTCCGGGGCTGCCGCCGGAGACCAGGTCTAACCAACCGGGCCGGCTGACCGGCCGGCTGCATCCGCCTTCCACCGGAAAGGAGTGCGCTGCAGCAGCCCGCGGCGCCAGAGTGAACAGGTCTACCGTTCTCCAGGGCGGCCGCTAGCGACCAGGTCTACCCGGCCCGAGAACGGCCGGTCGTCCGGCGGCATCTGCGTGACGCCGAAGGGGTGGGCGCTGCGGGGCCCACGGTGCAGTGGTGAACAACTCAAACTTTTGCGGGGCGGCCGCTGGAGACCAGGTCTACCCGAGTCCGTGGATGGCCAGCTGGCGGGATCCGCCTGCCGCCGCCGGCGAGGGCGCTTGAGCGGCCTGCGACTCCAAGGCAAACAGGTGTAACCTTCTCTGGGGCGGCCACCGGAGACCAGGTCTACACGGCATCGGGGCCGGCCGGCCGGCCGGCAGCAACCGCTTCACGCCAGAGAGGAGGCGCTGCGGCGGCCCGCGGCGCCGGGGTGAACAGGTCTACCCTTCTCCGGGCGGGCGCCGGAGACCAGGTCTACCCTGCTCCAGGTCCAGCCGGGCGGGCCGTCGGCATCGGCCAGCCTCCAGCGGGAGGGCGCTGCAGTGGCCCGCGGCGCCTGGGTGAACAGGTCTACCTTTCTCCGGGGCGGCTGCTGAAGACCAGGTCAACCTGGCTCCGGGGCCGGCCGGCTGGCAAACGGCATCCGCCTGCCGCCGGAAGGGGATGGCGCTGCAGCGACCCGCAGCGTG
This sequence comes from Muscicapa striata striata, assembly GCA_030060385.1. Lineage (NCBI taxonomy): Eukaryota > Metazoa > Chordata > Aves > Passeriformes > Muscicapidae > Muscicapa > Muscicapa striata. The sequence goes on from JAREIS010001587.1 coordinate 20,190, forward strand.
GTGGTGAACAGGTCTACCCTTCTCCAAGGCGGCCACCAAAGACCAGGTCTACCCGATTCCCGAGCCGGCCGGCCGTCTGGTGGCATCCGCCTGCCGCTGGCGGGAGGCGCTGCAGCGGCCCATGGCGCCCGGGGTGAACAGGTCTACCTCTCTCCGGGACGGCCGGAGACCAGGTCTACCCAGGTCTGGGGCCGGCCTGCCGGCGGCGGCATCTACCTTCTGCCAAAAGGGGATGGCTCTGCAGCGACCCGCGGCATGGTGGTGAACAGGTCTATCCCTCTCCCGGGCGGCTGCCAGGGACCAGGTCTACCCAGGTCCGGGACGGATGGCTGGACGGCGGCATCCGCCTGCTACCGGGCGGTGAGGCGCCGCAGCGGCCCGCGGCGATGGGGTGAACAGGTCTACCCTCCTCCCGGCGGCCGCCAGAGACGAGGTCTTCCCGGCTCGGGTCGCCCGGCCGTCCGTCGCGGCATCTGCCTGCCGCCGCCGGGGAGGCGCTGCAGCGGCCCGTGTCACCAGCGTGAACAGGTCTTTCCTTATCCGGGTGGTCGCCGGCGACCAGGTCTAGGCGGCTCCGGGACGGCCGGGCCGGCCAGTGGAATCCGCCTGACGCTGGCGGGAGGGCGCTGCAGTGGTACGCGGCGCCCTGGTGAACTGGTCTACCCTTCTCCGGGCGGCCGCTGGACAACAGGTCTGCACGGCCCAGGGCTGGCCGGTCGGCCAGTGGCATTTGCCTTCCGCCGGACGGGGAGGGTGCTGCAGCGGCCCGGGGCACGTTGGTGAACCTTTCTACCCTTCTCCGGGGCGGCCGCTGGAGACCAGGTCTACACGGGTCCGTGGCCGGCCAGCCAGCGGGATCCACCTACTGCTGCCCGGCTAGGGCGCTTCAGCGGCCTGCGGCTCCAAGGCAACAGGTGTACCCTTCTCGGGGCGGCCGCCGGAGACCAGGTCTTTCCGGCTCCCGGGATAACTAGCCGTCCGGCGGCACCCACCTGCTGCCAGCGGGAGGGCGATGCAGCAGCCCGTGGCGCCGGGGTGAACAGGTCTACACTTCTACGGGCGGACGCAAGAGACCAGGTCTACCCGGCTTAAGGGCCAGCCGGCGGGCCGTGAGCATCTGCCTGCCGCCACCGGCGAGGGCGCTGCAGCGGCCCGCGGATCTGGCGTGAACAGGCTCACGTTTCTCTGGGGCGGCCGCCGGAGACCAGGTCTACGTGGCTCCGGGGCCGTCGGCCGGCCGGGCAACATCCGCCTTACGCCAGGGGAGAGGCGCTGCAGCGCCCGCAGCGCCGGGGTGAACAGGTCTACCCTTTTTGGGGCGGCCGCTGGAGACCAGGTCTAACCGGATCCGGGGCCGACCGACCAGCTGGTGGCATCCGCCTGCCGCCGGCGGGGAGGGCGCTGCAGCGGCCCCGCGGCGACGGGTGAACAGGTCTACCCTTCTCCGGGCGGCCGCCAGAGACCAGGTCTTTCGGGTCCGGGGCCGGCGGCCGGCAGCGCAAGCCAAACGCCCGGATAGGAGGGTGGTGCGGCGGCCCGCGGCTCGGGGTGGACAGGTCTACGCTTCTCGGGCGGCTGCCTGGGACCAGGTCTACCCAGCTCCGGGGCAGGCTGATCATATGACGGCATCTGCCTACCGGCGGGGAGGCGCTGCAGCGTCCCGTGGCGCTGGGGTGAACACGTCCACATTTCTCTGGGCG
>JAREIS010001588.1:0-21006 GCA_030060385.1 Muscicapa striata striata
CTTTGAGATCCCTAAAAACCTCTCAGGCCTCTCATGTAGTGTGGACCCTGACAACCCCATCCTTACTCCAGTTTAAACCAAACTATCTCAAGTCTCCTCCCATTACTCCCAGCACATCCCACCTGTCCAGGCCCCCAGTGCCTCCAGTCCCTGCACGTGGGTCCAGGCCGGCCCCAGTGCTGGCCTCAGGGGCCCAGGCTGACTGCTCCACCTGGCAGCTGGAGGTGACCCCACATGGGCAGGATTGCCAGCAGCACCAGGAGCTGCTGGGTCCAGCCCCATGGTGGACCAGGTCAGGCCACCACATGCCTGAGAGTCCTGCTGGCCCTGGAACCACCTCAGCTGATCTGGGCAGGGGAAACTCACAGAGCAGACAGGCAGCCAGGGCTGGGCTGGGAGCTCAGGGCCACAGGAGATGGAAACTGGGGGCACTGGGAGAGATGGGAGAGGGGTGTGTGACTGAGAGAGACTGAAATGACTGGAGGCACTAGGGTGCACTGGGAAAGAGGGTGGAAGGACTGGGAGTGGACTGAGAGGCTGAGGAATGACTGGGATGATACGGGATGTGACGAGTAAGGACGGGCAGTCCGGAGTGAGCTCAGGCAGGGCGACAGGACTGCTGCCACCGTGGCTAGAGACGGTCACTGAGGGGCAGATCAAGACCCAGGATCGCCATCAGTGGATCAGGCCCATGCCAGGAGGATTGTCCCATTCATTCCTACAGGCCAGCTGACGGACTGGCCTGCCCGATCTTACGCGACTAAAGAAGGTTATCACACTTTCAGATCTGGCACAGTGGGTCAAGAGCCCCAAGGTGGCAGCGCACCAGGGCCTCATCCAAGTTTCAAGACAACTCGCAACCCTAACCTGGAATTCTAGTTTCTTAGCACACCAGGTAGTTGACTAGCATAACTATCTTGTTCCATTTGAAAAATGTATCTTAACAAACAAAGCAGCTAAGAGTTAAAAAGGGGTTTTTATTACAAAACCTTTTTATTACAACACATCCCAGTCTCAAAGGCATAAAGCAAGAGCAAAAAGCAAGGCAAAGCAATGGAAAGCATGGCAAAGCCTGGCAAAAGCAGCTAAATACGTAAACAATAACTTCCCCAATATACCTTATCATGGAGATTTCCAAGCTAAGAAAACTGGCAGCCACTCCTTAACCTGAATTCTATTCTTCACTCAGGTTACATAGGTTACACTTAATATCTTGTTCATCTGAAAGAAAATTCTTACATAGCTCTATTATGTTTATCCTTCTAGAACTTGGCCTGGGCCTCTTTGAAATATCATTTAACCTTCAAACTTATTCTGTATATATACTTATACTAAATTATGAGCTCACCTAAAATTTAACTTACTCTAAAATCTTTTATTAGATGCTTAATACTTCAATCCTCAAAGGCTTCAATTAATCCTTCATGATTTTCTCTGAAGAACGAAGATCCTGACTATGACCAACATCTCTCCTCCTCTTAGAAACAAGATTCCCTAACAGTTTTTAATCATTTGAAAAGCATGAGAAACAAGGCACCTGATTTTGCCCAAAAACTTTTCATCCATGGGTGCAATTCCCAATCACTTTTAAAAAACCATCCAACTAACCATTTAGACTCCATGCCCGGTACCACCATTTCTCCCGCAAATTTGCCTTGGTTCAGAGGAAGGTCTCACCTTTCATCAAGGCTGGACAGCGTGTTCCTCACCTACCCGCTGGATTGCAGCCACAGCAGGCTAAAAATCTTCTTGTGCCGGCAAACACAGAGCCACCCAGCCTTGCCTGAACTATTCAGGAGGGTCTTCCAGCCCTGTCTTCACCCGACATCAGAAAAATTCACCTGCTTCATTCAGGAACAAATGGAACTTGAAAGCAACCAAAATTTGATTAAAAATATAATCAAGGGTAAACGGAAAAATTTTCTTTTGTTGGACAGACATATGATTTTAAAAAATACAAAAATTCTTTAAAACCAAATTGGACAATACCCAAAACTTAATACTAAAAAACAAAAAACAAAAACATAAACAAAACCCTAACTAACTCTATTTTTCTTAAAATTTTAAAAAAAAAAAAATCTACAATACTACTGATTCCCCCCTTAAAAAATTTACAAACTTCTGCAAAACAAATACAACAATCAACAAAATTAAAATAGGGGCATACATTTAAAATTAGATAATTATCAATCCTTGAAAAAATGTGCATACCCCAGAGTCTGTAAACGGGGGAAGCCATTCAATGAGGAATTAGATGATATTCCAGATAATGACATCAAAAACCCCAAAAAGCTAAGCTCCCTTGATAGGGCAAAATTTCCAAGTGACTACATTATTTTTTTCGAAACACCCGGGTTTCCCCCCAATTTTTCCAAGAAAAGGGCCCCCGCCTAAATTCTAATTGGGAAAAGAACTCTTCCCTCTTTTTAAAAAAAAGGCTTTTTAAAAAAAAGTAAAATTTAAAAATTTCAGGGTGAGAAAGAAATAAAAACCCCCCAGCGGCTAAAAGCCGATGGCTGAAAAGCAACAACTCTCCTCAATACATACCTTATATAGGATTTTCCAAAAAGCTAAGACACAAACTCGACAACCACTCCTTAACCTATGAGAATTCTAGTTTCTTAGCACACCAGGTTACGTATAGAACTACTCATACAACCTATCTTGTTCCATTTGAAAAATGTAAGCAATATTCTTACTATAGCTCTATTATGTCTATGTCCTGTCTACAACTGTGGGCCTGGAGCCTCTTGCTGTTTTCAACCTTCACTAGAACTCGCACTGCTACTGTGGCATTAAACCTTTCACTTACTAAAAGCATTAGAACTCACCCTAAAATTACTAACTTACTTCTACTTAAATGTCTGTTTTATGTGTGAGTGGCTTAATATACTTCAATCCATCCAAAGGCTTTAATTCAATCCCTGCACTCTGATTTCTCTCTGAAGAATTCAGAGAGACCCTGACTCACTGACTCCAACATCTCCCTCCTCTTAGAACCATAAAGATTCCCTTAACAGACTTATTAATCATTTGTGAAATGCATGGAGAAAACAAGGCACCATGATTAGCACCAAAAACTTTTCATCCATGATGCTGAATTCCAATTCACTAAACAAACCATCCAAACTGTACCATTCTGAGACTCATATCACTTGCAGGCTACTTGGCCCATTTTCTCCTCCTGGGGGCCCTCTGGTAGCAGAGAAGGTCATCCCTTTCATCAAGGGCTGGCACAGCGTGTGTCCCCACCGCTCAACGCCTGCTGGATTGCAGCCAGCAGCAGAGCTAAAAATCTTCTTGGTGGCAAACACAGAGGCCAACCCAGCCTTGCCCTTGACTATTTCAGGAGGGTCTTGGCCAGCCCTGCTCCTTTCACCCAGTCATCAGAGCAAAACTCCACCTGCTTCATTCAGGAACAAATGGGTAATCATGGCAAAGCACACACAGATTTGCATTAACAATATAACTACAAGGATAGCTAAACAAGTGAAAAGGAGTTTTTCTGGGGTTGTGTTGGACAGACATATGATATTTAAACTTAATACATTAACTAAAGTTACTTAAGCATTTACTTTAAGTTGGCTAACTGACAAATCTGTAATACTAAAAGCAAACAAAGCAAAAGCATAAACATAACACATAATTGAACCTCATATTTTTCTTAGACTATTATCTAACCAAAAAATTCTACAATACTACTGATTCCCCCACTTTAAAAAAAAAAAGTTCACAAACTTCTGCAGGTAAAACACAATACAACAATCAACAATACTTTAAATAATAGACATACATTTATAAATTAGATAATTATCAATCCTTGAAAAACTGTGTCATCACCCCAGAGTCTGTAAACAGCTGACAAGTCTTGATTCAATGAGGAATTAGATGTTCATCTCTAGAAAATGAGCATCAAATTCACCCCAAAATTAGCTTCAGCTGCCATACTGATAGGGTCAAATTGCCAAGTCAAAACAACTGGAGCATTATTTTGATGCAGCAAACACCTGGGTTTGCACAATTTCCCTTCCAGGTAGAATTAAGGCCTGGCCTCTGCCTAAATTCTAATTGGAAGAGAACTCTCTGACATCTTTTTATTAAAAAACAAGACTCTTAAGAACAAAAGCTACAATTAAACATTTCAAGGTGAGAAAGAAATAAAATTCCTTCAGCAGCTTGCTCTCTCTGAAGTTTTTCCTCAGGATGAGATGCTTTGAACATGGCAGGCTGCTGGAGTGCTTCTGTAATAACAACTGGGGAAAACTGTAAGACTAGAAATTCAGAAGAGGCTTTCAATGAAGCTCAGATAATTTTTTTGGAACTCTGAAAAATACTTAAAATCATGAGACAGCACAGGGTCAGGTCATAGGAGACCTGCTAAAATAAGAGAGAGAATGAATAAAAATGAAAACAAAGGAATATTAAATTCACAACTTAACTAATTATCTTCATACATTTGATTCAGGGGCATGTCTAGAGGTTTTTTAAAATTTACTTGAAATGTTGAAAGAATTCAAGTTAAACAATAAAATAGAAATCAAAATCATTCTGTAATACAGAATTCATACTCTTAATACAATGGTTTTGAAATTAAATGCAGAAACCAAATTTGAGCCCTAGAAATCAAACTTATAGAGAAATACTGTTTTTCCAATATATATAAAGGAAATTTTGTGTTGAATTAAATTTTACACATTTTACACATTTTACAGATTTTACAGATTATGGTCCTAGAAGCAGTCCTGATTTGTGTTTATGAAGCATTTCATTGATAATTTAAGAAATATAAACTAGATATCTATTGCAATCTAGCTTGAAGGGAAAGCTCAAATACTGATAATAAATCTGCGAGGCATAAATTTGCAAGTTACTTCTTTATAGAAATTCAGAACTTATTAATTCATAATGAGGGCATTGCAAAGGCTTAGAAGCTGGGTTTTTAAAATAATTAACTATAGAGAAATTAAAACTCAGTGCTGACAATTGGACAAATGCCCACTCATATCCGAGCAATAACAAATTACTAAATCCTGTACCTTCACCACTCCAAGAATTTCAGCATCTTTTTGACAACAATGCAGAAAACAAACACCTTTAACATAAAAGAACAGTGACAATAGAACTGAATCTGTTATCATGTTCATGTCCCCTTGCTCCGCCTGCCCCAAACAATGTGGTTAAAAGCAGTTTTTGACATGACCCCACCGCCCTTTCCCCCTCTTTGCAGCACTGGACCCGTGCATGACACGGGGGGAGCAGCGGGGGGTTAAGGAGCCTTTGGGAGCGGTGCGGAGAGGGGGAGCGGAGCGGCTGTGCCCGACCCACTCCCATCACGGGGCCCGGGCTGTCACCGCCCCTGGGCACCGGACACGGAGGAGGACACGGGGCGGGCGGGCCGAGGCGGCGGAGAGGGAGAGAGGAGCAGCAGCGCTCCGCTCTCCGTGGCTGCGCCCCGGGATGGCGATGTCGCTGCTGCGCCCGGGTCTTCTCTGGATCGGCTGGGTCCGGGCGGGCGCCCTGCAATTGCTTAAGAGTTGTTAGAAGCTCTTTCGATCGCGATCCTGCCGTGCAATCGGCGGTCTGGAGTGAGAAAACCAACTTTTGCTGCCCTTCCCTCTCCCCCAATTCCCCTGCTCTTTCCCAATGCGATGTCATCCATGGGGTGCGCGGGGGCGGAATTCCTTGAGCAGGCACAGCAGCCGCAGTGAGGGAAGGGGTGGCTCCGCTCTTGGGATTGCTTTGAACACACGGCGTGGGGCGGGCACGGGCTGCGCCGGCTCAGCAGCCTCGGCCAGGCTTCCTCGGGCTTTCTTCTGACCAGACTGACTAACCAGGGCCCCTGCGCTCACAAAACACGGCTCGAGCGGCACCAAAGGCGGTGCTGCCGGCCGGGCCCCGGAGCCGCTCTCCCCGGCTGTGGGGCACGGTGGGGACGGGGTCCCCTGGATTTGTGCTTGAAAAAAATCACGGCAATTTGCAATATATTGTGACACCAATCGAGAAGACAGCGAAGAAGTCTCTGTCTTTTCAGAATTAGTAAGTGGCTCACTTAAAGATTCTGTGATCAGTCTCCAAGACAGTAATAACAAAGGGGCTTTTCTATCTCCCAAACAAACATCATCAAAAAGTTTAAGACCAACTTGAACCCAGAGAGTTTCACTTAAAACACAATTGGGATTTACATTTGGAAAATTCTTTCTAACATATATTAAAAGTTCTCTTAACTTTTTATCTGGAACACTAAAATAATTTCTCCTCAGTAAAGATTCTAAATAATCATAAATATATTTCTGCTCCTCACATACACTTTCCCCCATCTCTGTGGACTTAGCTCAAGACTTAGCTTACTTTTAATATGTCATTATAAGTTCCAGATCCTTTCCCATACTCTTATTTCTGTTCTTTAAATATATTTTCCCCCATCTCTGTGGATTTACCTAAACACTCAGTTCATCTTAAATACATCATTATAAGTTCTGGATCCTTTCCTATACTCTTATTTCTGTTCTTTAAATATATATTTCCCCCTTCTCTATGAATTTACCTCAACACTCAGCTTATCTTAAATTTATCACTATAAGTTCTGGATTTTTTCTCATTTCTGCTCTTTTGGCATAATATTTCCCATGCTCCTAGATTACTGCAAAGTTGCTCACCTCAATATAAGATAGGCAATGAGAAACCCCAGTCTCCTCCCCAGCTGTGCTTGCTTCTCCCAGCAGTCAGCAGGGCCTTTCTTCTGGCTTTCTCCTTACCACACTTATTTGAGGCCTTTGAGGAGGCCCAGCAGTATTTTAAAGTCTTTAGTAAAGCGAGCAAAGCAAGTTCCCACTCACGGGGCACCAGAGGCTGGGCTATAGACCTCTGGTGCTCTTAGGCACCTACTCAGAGCTCTTGGCTCCAACTTCATTGGGTTATCTTAAATGAGCAAAGCAGCTAATAGTTGCTAAAAACATTCTTTATTACAAAGCACATCAGTCTCAAAAGGCACACAGAAAAGCAATGGCAAAAGCAGTAGCAAAGCAAAAACAAACAGCAAGAGCAGATGGCTAAAAGCCCTGGCAAAAGCCAACGCCTAAAAGCACCAACTCTCCCCAATACATACTCTTATATAGGATTTTCCCAACAAGCTAAGACACAAACTCAGACCACCACTTCCTAATCTAATAGAATTCTAGTTTCTTAGCTTGCTAGGTTGTGTATAAGTGGGCATACAACCCATCTTGTTCTATCTGAAAAATGTAGGCAATACTCTTACTAAAGCTCTATTACTTCTAACTCCTGTCTACAACCATGGTCCTGGAGCCTCCACTGAAAACATCAGTATATTTGCAACCTTAACTAGAACTCGCACTGCTACTGTGGAATCTAAACCTTTTACTTACTAAAAGCATTAGAGCTTACTCTAAAACTTACTGACTTCTACTTAAACGTCTGCTTTATGTGTGAGTGGCTTAATATATTTCAATCCATCCAAAGGCTTTAATTCAACCCCTGCACTTTGATTTCTCTCTAAAGAATTCAGAGACCCCTGACTCACTGACTCCAACCCCAGTACAACCTTTTATACACCTTTCCTGTATACATAACACCTGTGCTCCTTTTCACTCTTTTGTGATTGGTCAGTACAAATCGGCATTCCATGCTCCTTTTCCTTTAATGATGTTCACCTCTCTTACACAGCTGCACCATATTATAGATGAGGCCGGGCTGCAGCCCCATTCCTAATTTCTCACAATCTACTCTCCTACATAGAAACCCCTGAAAATCGATCCCAGGCACTAAAAATCCTTCCCTTCCCATGCACAGCGAGGGCCGCGGGGGTTCCTTATGAACTCCCCTCCCATCAGTCCCTCCTGGGCAGTGCCGGGCATTAACGCAGCTCCTGGGGCTGTCCCGGCACCAGCTGCTGCCACAGGGCACGGGCTTGTCACACTTGGGTATTAAACACGACAAATTTGGGGAGGGGCACAGCCCTAGAAACCAGGACTTTGCCCTCGGGAGCTTGGAGCTGCACGAGGGGGATAAAGGATCCCCTGCACACACCGATTCCCCCGGCAGCAGCTCTGCCCTGCCAAGAACGGGGCTGTGTTTGGGAGAGGGAGGATGGCTGGGATGGCGTCTGTCATGAGACAGCCACACGTTGGGATGAAGAGCTTGGGGTGATCCGGTTACTGAGGAGGGTTTGGAGCACCTTGCAATCCTGAGGGATGAGTTACTGGGAAGGGGAAGTCACCTGGCTCTTGTTGAGTTATTCATGGGTCTGGGTCTTCAAAGAGACAAGAGCAGTTGTTGGTTGCTATAAAGTTGTTCATTGCAGAAGTACATCAGTCACAAAGGCAAAGAGTTCAGAATATTCAAGTCCAGGCTAAAGGCTTTTGGCATGGAGTCCTGGATAGAAGAAGCAGCAGCAGCAGCCTGGCATTTCTTCTTCCAGGTGGTGATGAAGGTGGTGGTCTCTCACCCCAGTACAGGGGTTTTTATTTGTAAATCATCCAATGAGCTAAAAACATGAACCTCAAACATTCCTTCTAAACCCACTAGAATCTTAGCTCTAGAGTATGAAATTAGGGTCATAATTTACACATATAGTTCTGTCTATTCCTGTAAATGGTTCTATCTATTCTATTTAGAAAATATAAGAAATGTCCCTACTATGTTTTCATTATGTCTGTGTACTGGTTTGGAAACAAATCAAATGAGAGAGACTCCAAGTCAGAAAAAGAATTTAATAGGAAAAAGAAAAAAAAGTAAAACACATGCAATAGTATAAATGAAAACTACTGACAAGAGTCAGAATACAACCTGACACCCTGCTAGTCAGGGTGGTGGTAGCAGTCCAGATGAAGTGGTCTTGTTGAAGTAGTGATCCTGTAGAAAGGTCTGGTAGCTCTTGTCCTCTGGAAACCAGTGGGTAAGGGATGCCTTGGTGTTCTAAATCTTAGTTTTTACCTAGGTAAGGAAGTCTTTGGCTCCTTCCTCTGGCTGGAACCTTTTAAGGAGAACCTTAAAATGGGATGATGTAATTTTATCAGTCATACCTGGGACTCAGTGGCCCATTAACAGATTTCTTCCTGTAGGAAGCGTGGGTTGTGGAAAAGATAAAGAACACAACCCCATCTGGTTTTTAACAGCTGGCCCATTAGCAGAGGATATCTCTCACAGAGATAATGAACACTGCCCCATTTGGTTTCCACAGTTGATGAAGATGGTGATAGAATACATACTTTAGGGCACATCTTTACATCGTAACCTAAGACAGTCTTGGGCTAAGTTTCTGAACTTTTAACTAGATTTCAGGGGATTTAACTCTCTTAAGGCACTAATAGTATATTCTTACTTAAAACTACAACTTCTACTTCATATCTATGTGAATTAATAATATTCCTACTTATTTAAAACTAAAATTTACACTTCTACTTCATATCTGTGGGTTAATATATTTTAATTTCTCCAAAGGCTTTAATTCAAGCCCTGCATTCTTCTCTCTCTCTGAGGGGCTTAGAGAGGCTTCTATTTTACACACTCTAACAGGCTCTGACATTGGAGTAGGACCCCACAGGGATGGACATAGAGATCTTCCCATATTAGGGAAGATCCTGATGCTTTCTGCCAGTTTTAGGCGATTATAAACTTTGGAGGGGCTTTGGGAAATTTCCCGGTTAGTTTATGGGTGGAGGTGACCCCTTTTTTGGGAGAATCCTGATGCTTTCCACCAATTTCAGGGCTTCTAAACAGCTTGTGGTGGACTCACTTCCATGGGTTCTGATGCCCCCCCCCCACTCTTCCAACTGGTCCGGACTGGTGCTCCCAGTGCCCCATGGGGTGGGGCAGCAGGGACCCCCCCCATGGCACAGCGCAGCTGCTTTGGGGCTGGAGGCACCGCCCGGCGCCGGTGATGGGGCGTGTTGGGGGAGCTGGGGCCGTACTGGTGGTACTGGTGGTGCTGGCAGCTCACCTGTCTGGGGACCAGAGGGACTCGGGTGAACGTGTGTGCTCCCACAGGGACCCCCATCCTGGTGTCACTCTGCTCCTGAACAGCTGCTCCCACAATTCCCAATAAAGTCTCCCAGTTTGCGTGGTCCTGTTTATTGGGGGTCAGTGGGGAAGGAGCAGGAGGGACCCTGAGGGAGGAGCCATGACTGGGGGAGAGGGGGGCAGAATGGGCACTGGCATGGATTGGGAATGGGGACCCCAGGAATGATCAAGTTCCCCTTTCTCACTCTGCTCTGGGGGCCTTGGAGGAACCTGAACCCCAACACGGCACCGCGCCACCAAAAGTGCCGGAAACCCCCTGAGCTGTAAAGGGAATTTGGTGAGGGGGGCACATGGGGGGTACCCAGACAGGGCCAAGAGTCCAGCACTGCCCCAGCCTGACCTCCCCTGGCTCCAACCTGGTTCATTCCACAGGATGCAATGGTGTTGGGAAAATGGGGAGAAGGGGCCAAGGGTGGGCGCTGGGCCCAGGGGGAGCAGGAGAAGGGACAGAGGAGGAGGAGGGCAAAGGAAGGAGCAGGGGAATAATCAGAAAGAATAGGAAGAGGAGGCAGGACTAGAAAGGAGGAGGAGTGGGACCCCTAGCAATGCAATTTGGAAATCCCAGCCCCCTCCCCTACTCTTTGGGGGTCCCATCTTCTCTTTTGCCATGTTCTTCCACCTCTTCCCCACTGCCCCCCAATCCACCATCCCCATCCCATATGCTTGGTTTCGGGGGTTCCAGGGCCCTCCTTCTTAGTCTGGAGGTCCCATACTCCCTTCCCTATCTCACAATTCAGGGATATCACTGCCACTTTTTCCTGGGAGGAATGCGAGAGATCTGGGATTTTTGGGGTGTAGTTTTGGAGGGGGACAGTTCTGTATGGCTTTCCCCTCCCTGTTAGGGCCTCTCAGCTGCCCCTGACACCCTGGGGGTGCTGGGATTTCCCTCCTGGGGACAAGGACGTTCATTCCCTTCCAGGAGCCCAATGCCCGGCTGGGGCTCCAGGGCAGGGGGTCCTTGAGCAGCTGCCCCAGAACCTCCGCCAGGGTCTCCCAGCGCAGCCGGAGCCGCTCGGCCTGGGGTCCCCAAAGCCCTCAGCAAGCCCCAAGTGCCTCCCAGGAACCCTCAACTCCCTCAAACCCAGCATCCCCCACAGCCCCTGCAAGTTCCCCCCATGGCACCGGCCGTGGCCATGTCCCCACGTGTCACTGGCCATGTCCCACCATGTTCTCACCCACGGCTGTGTCCCCACCATGTTTCCATTCCTGTCATTGTCCCCCACATCTCCATCCATGCCCATGTCCCCTCATGTCCCCATGAATGGCCATGTCCCCCTCCATGTCCATTTGTCCCCAAGTCACTATCCATGTCTGTGTCCCACCATGTCTCTCAGCGCCATACCCCTACCGATGTCTCAGTTCAGTGTCTTTATTTTTAGTGCTGGATGTTTTAAAGGGATGAAGAGAAATCAAAAGCAAATGAAGTTGAGAAGAAAAGCATTTCCTTGTCAATGCCAGCTGAGAATCCATGTGCTTGGGTGGGAGGGAAGAACCTTTTCTGGAAGAGTTTTCACCCCACTGTCTCCAAAATCTTGGTCTTTGCCCCAATCCATCACCATTTTGCCACAGAAGACACCCTTTAGTAATAGAAAATGAAAACTGAGCGATTACTAAGGTTGGAAAACAAGACCTCCAAGACCATTCAGTATTCCTGGATGCCACCAGAAGATAGGATTGAACACAGAAAATTTCCTGGGGTTGAAAGTTAAGAAATTCACTCTCCCCAAGGAATTCCCAATGTTGGTTTGTGTCCCAAAGGACGTTCCTGTCCCTGCGTTCACCCAGGTGCCGACAGGAAGACAGGATGATGCAGAGCCCCCCCAGCCAGGTGTCTTCCCAACACAGATCACCAGGACCACGGATCACCAGGGCTCTGCCCAATGGGGGTCACTGGGGATCATCCAACACCGATCCTCCCATGGGGGATGGAGCTGGAGCAGAGCACGAAGCTCTTCCCACACTCGGGGCACTCACAGGGCTTCCAGAATTAGTGGAATCCCTTCCTGCAGTCAGGGTCGGGTCAAGGCTGAGCTCACTGAGAAGCTCTTCCCACACTCAGGACACTGTAGGGCCTCTCCCCAGGTGTGGATGCGCCGGTGTTTGGTGAGGGTGGGAGTTGAGTTGAATCCCTTCCCACAGTCGTGGGCAGCGGAACGGCCTCTCCTCTGTGTGAATCCGCTCATGTGTCTGAGGAGATGGGAACTGGTCTGAAACCTCTTCCCACACTTGGGACACTTGTAGGGCCTCTCCCCAGTGTGGATACGCTGGTGTTTTCTCAGGTGGAGGACCCCAAAGCTCTTCCCACATTCCAAGCAGGTGTAGGGCCGTTCCCCTGTGTGGACAACCTGGTGCTCCATCAGGTGGGAGATCTTCCTGAAGCTCTTCCTGCATTTCCCACATTCGTAGGGCTTCTCCCCAGTGTGGATCCTCTGGTGCTGGTCAGGTTTGAGCTCCACCTGAAACCCTTCCCACATTCCAGGCACTTGTGGTGCTTCTCCTCCATGAGGCTTCTCCACCAGCTCTGAGCTCTGCCTGCATCTCCGGCCGCCTTCCCGGCTCAGGGAGGGTCTTTCCTCCTCGCAGCTCCCTGGGCTGGGTTTCCAGCCCTCCTCATGAGGGATCTCTGGGGCATTTCCTCTTCTCCAGTTGCCCACGCCTTTGGGAATGAAAATCTTGCTTTGGAGAAAGAACAAGAGGAGAGCGCCTTGAGCTAGGAGTTCTTCCTTGCCCAAGAGCAAGTCAGGAAATCATCTGGTATCTTGCGTCTGTAAGAACCTCCAAAACACCAAGATTCAGCCCAATAATTCTCCACACATCAAGACACAGATCAAAAACCTCCAAAGAAGCAAGGCTCAGCCCCAAGTCTCTGCAAAATAAAAAGATCCAGGCCTCACAAAAAACCAAAGCACCAATAAAGCTCAGAAGCACCAAGAGTCACCACTCTGAAAATCGTAGATCCCCCTTGCCGGTAACTTGCTGCATGGGATGGGGGGGGTGGGGGGGTGGGGAAATGCTCCTGGGGCTGAGGGAGAGGCTGCACATAGAGGGAGGAGTGGAACGTTGTGCTGCTTCCTGTTTTTGCTCCTCCTCCTCCTCTTGTGTCCCTACTCTTCCTCACACTCCTCTTCCTCCTACTATTCCTCCTCCACAATCCCACCTTTTCTTCCAGGTGCATCATTTGACCATTTTCTTCTCCAGCCCTGCTTCCCCTTCCATTCTCCTGCTGCCCCCAGGCCCAGCACCCCCTGCCGGCTCCCTCTTCCCCCCAAACCCACAGCATCCCAGCGCAGGGGCAGGGATGGAGCTGGGGCAGCTCGGGCTGGGGCAGCGCTGGGCTCTCGGCCGCTCCCGCCCGCACTCGGTCCCCACTGCAGCCGCTCCCGCCACGGCAGCGCGGGGGGGCCCGGCCTTGGCAACTGCACAGACCCCATGGCAAATGGCCCATGGCCTCTGCCCCTTCTTCTGTCAATGAAATTACTTTCACAGGACTCCTCTATCTTCTTTGTGGAGACAAACCTCTGGTGATGTGAAGTTTTCCACACACCTTGGGGCTTGGCCGGAATTCCTTCCCCCGTCCGGGGCGGGGGCAGCGAGTGGAGCTGAAGGTGCCTCACCCAGTTTGGGGGATCGGCTCCCTTGGGGGGCCGCGGCACCGGGCATGGATTGGGGACCCGAGAGTGACCAGGAGACAGACGAGGGACACATCAGGGGGGCTGTGAAGAGTCGGCAGCCAGAGAGCTCTGAAAATCTCATCAGTGAGTACAGTGGGATCTTTGGGGACTAAACATGGCAGGGCACCCATGGAGGGGAGAAAGGGAAAGCCAGGAAGGGCTCCCGGCAAAAGGGATGATGATCCCAAAATATCTCTGAAGGGTCCCTTGGGAGCATGTTGAGGGAGTTTGCACATTCTCCCAGAGGTAATCAAGGACGTGGACACCAAGGGGGGCAGTAAGGGAAGTCCAGAAGGGATTTAGACAGCAGTATTCAGGGGATAAGTGGGAAAGATGAGCTGGTGTGTTTTATTCCACCAGTGTTAGAAGATGTGGGGGATGTGTTTGAAATGCAGGAGCTTTTATTTGTTCCTAATTCTGACTGTAATTTACTGAGAAGGGACTTGATGACTAATTTGGGAACTCAAATTAATACTGTAAAAGTGATAGAGAGTGTTGCAAATGTCTGGCAAGGCCTATGCTGAAGTGAACCCAGAAGGTTGGGCAGCTCCAGGAAAATAGGGAAAATTAGATATGGAGCCTCTGCAAAAGACTTTGAAGCAACCAGGACAAGTGGTGTCTAAAAGCAATACCCTATTCCAAGGGAGGGAAGGAAGGGCTCACAGCCTGTTATTGAGTCCCTGCTAAAGGCAGGGCTTTTGCAGCCAGGGATCTCTCCCTAGACTGCTCCTATCCTGCCAGTCAAGAAATCAGATGGAATCGATAGAATGGTGCAGGACATAAGAATATTAAATGAGATTAAACCCAGGCACCCCACAGTCTCAGATCCTTACAGCATCTTGAACCAGGTTCCCTCCTCACACTGACACCATTCAGTACTTGATGTCAAAGATGCTTTCTGGGGATGCCCACTCACACAGAATGCTAAACTGTATTTTGCCTTGGAGTGGGAACAAGAGGCAGAAGGGAAAATGGTAAAGACATGGATGGTCCTTCTGCAGGGATGCACGGAAGCACCAGCCTTATTGGGGCAAGCCTTGCAGAAAATATCACAAGAATTTACCCCACCCCAGGGACTGGGTTAATGCAGGATGTGGATGACTTGCTCCAATCAGGAGGACAAGAAGTGGTAGACAAAGCCTCTGTGAAAAGGCTGAATGTTCAGGCTAAAAAGCATCTTTTAGTATTTGAAAAGAAGTGCAAATGGTGGAGAAAAAGGTTAAATATTTGGGACATATTTTGACTGAATTTCGTGGTGTATTGTCCCAGAGAAGGACAAAGGAATCTCAGAAGTAACATTACCCAGCACTAAAATGGAGCTGGAGCTATTCTGAGGATTAAGAGGGAATTGCAGGACCTGGATTGAGGATTCTCTGTTCAAGCCAGAACACTGTATGAGTTTTTCAACCCATGCCTCAATACTGTGGCATGGACTTGAGAAACAGCAAAACTTCAGAAAAACTAAATAAAACCAAAATGATTGGTGTCCCAGCCATGACTCAGAAAAAAAAAATAAATTGAACTGTATGTGTGTTATAGTACATATTATATTTTTGGCTTTTGGAAAATATTAAAATGAATGCTATCTGTATAATGTGTGAAAACTTTGCTGTATGAATATAGTTTCTTTTATTTTCGCTAATAATACTGAAAAAATAGTAGTGCAATAAATATATTTTTCTTGGACTATAACATGGTGATATAAAATACTTTTGTTCATGTAACTAACTCAGAGAATGGGAGAAAAGATAATCAGGAAATTCTTCACATTCTTGGGCTATTGGACTCCAGACCCCAGGGAAGGAAAAAAGGTTGGTTTACAGGTTGGGGGGGAATGTTTTTGAATAATGCATGAAGTCTTAAGAATATGCAAGAGGTTGATGCATTTAAAGAAGTGTTTTCTGAATTAGGGTGTGCCCTTGCTGAAGGACAAGCACCCTGCTGTTATAACCTTTTGTTTTATTGCTTGTCTCTCATTCTCTTTTATTAAACATTTAAATATTGACCAGGAAAGTGAACTTTGTTTTTTAAAATGTGGATGTCAAACAAGGTCATGTCAAAGAATTTTTGTGCTAAAATGTTTAACCCAGGGGCCAGAGTGGCCTCACTCTCTGCAGAATTGTGCAGCCACAGCTTTAATGGGACCTGAGGCCCCAAAATCTGATGGCAGGAGGATCTCCTGATGTTCAAATCTGGCACCAAGTTAAAGCTTTGACAACCAAAAGAGCCTCTACAGGGATGAGCAGTGCTCAGTGATTACAGAATGAAACTTGTTCAGTGGCACAGGAGGATTTAGAATTGAGGACAGGGGAAGGGTTGAACCCAGCCTCCTGTTTGAACAGCCTGCACAGGGGCTGGCAACAAACCCATGGCTGCATTCAAGGGACAGAGCTCCAGAGCCAGCACAGGAGAGATTGATGAGACATTCCCTGGCCTGAGGGACAAAATGTGTTCATGGATGGGTCTGCAAGGGCAGGAGAAGGGAAAAGTGTTCCAAGACTCACTCTGATTAAGGAAAGGGAATTAGACCAAGACTTACACTCTGCCTGAGGAATGCACAGAAGCCCCACTGGTGGCCAAGTGCCGTGGCCCATGCCAAGTGTCCCTGAGCACAGAAACAGCCCCAGCGCAGCTCAGCACGGGGGGATCCCTCACCCTGGGCTCAGGGGCTCTCCAGCCCCGGTCTGGAAAAGGCTGAGAAGGAAATCCAGGAGCTCGGACCTAATTAACATCAGTCAGCCAAATCCTAAGGAAAGATCTTCCCCCCACCTCTCCCTGCTTCCCAGGCTTAACTTTATCCCATATTCCCTCCCCCCTCCCCAGAGGCGCAGGGGATGGGTGTCACAGTCAGGTCATGTCACAGCCGCCTCCCTCAGGGACAGGAATCCTTGTCCTGATCCAGTCCAGGGTCCCTCCCACGGGACACAGTCCACAGGAACAGTCTGCTCCAGCGGGGATCCCCCATGGCCTCACAAGTCCCGCCAGGAGCCACTTCCATGGCCCTGCAGGGGCTTCCACGGGCTCGGGGCCTCTCTCAGGCCGCCCCTGTTCCAGCCCAGACACCTGACAGGACTCAGGTGGGTTCCTGCTCCATCCCGGCCTCAGCCCCAGCTCCCAGCGCCATCAGCTCCCGCTCACCCCGAGCTCCCGGCGGTTCAGGGCAGCAGCGGCTCCTTCGGCCTCGGCCCGGGCCGGGCTCAGCGCCGCGGCCGCTCCGCAGGCGAGGTTTCCAAATAATGGCGGAGCGCGTGGACAGGGAGGGGTCGTGTGCACAGCCCGCCCCTCGCTGCGACTGGTTGATTCTGCCGTCACTCCTCGCTCTCGAGCGCTTATTGGGCAAAACAGGAACAAGCCCGGCCCCGGGGCCAAAGGCGCCATTTTCGCCTCGGCACGGACTCCCCTCCCTTTCCCCTCGCTCCGCCATTTCTCACAAACCTCGCCTGAGGAGCGGCTCCCGCGCTGGACCCGGCCCGGGCATCGGGCTAAGGAACCGCTGCTGCCCTGAACCGGCGGGAGCTCGGGGTGAGCGGGAGCTGAGGGCGGTGGGAGCTGGGGTGAGTCCGGGATGGAGCCGGACCCAAGGGAGCCTGGCAGGAGAGGCCGAGCAAGTGATGTTTGAGAGAGGCCCCGGGGCTGTGCGGGAAAATTCACAGTGGCCAGAGTTTTGTGTGCCCAAAGGAGAGAGAGGAGTCCTGTAAAAGTGACTTTATTGATGAACAAAGGGAGAGGCTGCGAGCATTTTCCATGCAGTCTCTAAAACGCACCTTTTTGATCCTCATTTTCCCAGCTGCATCTCCCTTTCCCCACTGTCTGAAAGCTACTTGGAAGTTTCAGACTTCCCGATCCGTCTGCTGCATATCCTCCTTAATATGCACCCCTCCTTTAGTATAACATCCGATATTCCCGGCTCTGTTAAGTGTTTCTCCTCCTCCAAGTTCAGGAGTTGAGCAGGATCTTGGGTGAGCAGCAGTCCGTGTCAATTAGTAACATTTTCTGAAACTGAGGAGTTTTCCCATTGCTTTCTCGTGTACAAATTCCTGGCCCTATCTCCAAGCAGATTCACTCTTTGACTCTGTTTTTTCTTCCTGGTTCCTCTTTGATTTTGGGATTATTCTCAGTGCCCTCACTGCCTGTCCTTTTGTAGCCGTTTCTGGATCAGGCCTGGCTGCCACCTGCATCCCCTTGCTCACCTGCTGAATGAGCTGCACTCAGCAAGGTGTCGAGCATGGGAAAAAGATGAGAGTTGCTGCAGCATATCAGAGGAGGAACAGCATTTGTTTAAACCATAGTCTGCCAGAGAGCCACGAAAACGTGTCCCAATCCCATCCTTTCCCTGTTTAGACTGGTACATGATCTACTTTCTTGTTTACTTTTTTATGTGTTTCACCCCTTTTCAGTTATCATCTTTGGAAACAGCAGTTTGAGTCATTTAATTTTCCACAAACTCCTCCTGCTTCTGTTAATAGATAATCTGATCCCATCCCATGGTAAAATGTCTCCTTCTTCATTTCCGTGGATTGCTTGCCAGGAAGGTCATGTTGTTATTTTGAGGACTGATAATATATTCATTAGTACATCATAATAATAATAATACCAGTAATAATAATGCTAACAACAATAATAATAATGGTATGAATGTTAATCATAATAGTAATAATGATGATAATCTTTTTAATCTAATTATGCTACTTAGAATATTGGTGGATTTTCTGTTTCCTGATACGAATTCCTTAATGTTCTGAGGGGCTGGGCTGTGTGTTTGTCAGATTTTTTCTGGGGTCTGTTCATCTTTTCTCTATTTTTGGGCACTCCCTCCAGCCAGGGCTGCATCAATTGACCACTTTTCTTTAATTAAATCATCAGGTACTTGGATTCCCAACTGATTTCTCTGGACTAGCAAAAACACCCCACTGCTCTAATACACCCTATATAACAGACAGTGACAGCACATGTTGGAGTTGGGAGAGGGATGATTCCCCCACAGTTTTTTTAGTCAAGTTTTCACAACATTCTCCATTTGCTGTTTCCCTTTGCAGCTTAACCAATTTCTGTTGCAGTCAGATATTCTCACTATGGGCTCTGCCTTTAGCTGTGCAAATTCCATCTGTGCAAGCAGGCAGAGCTTGGGGTGAGGGCCAGAGAGAATCAGACCCAATTCCTCCGCCAGGCAAGGAGACCCTGGTACATTGTCCACACTTTGCCCCCAGCAGTGTTAATTTGCATTTCTAAAGCTCCTCTCCTGGCTGTCTGGAACCCCTGCTTCTCTTCCAGAGCAGCCATTGGATGACTCACATGTGGCAAGCTCACAATCTGCTTTTTTTTTTTTTCTTATTAACATTATTCTACTAACATTTTATCTGTTAAAGTGTCACCTTTAAAGCTCTTCCAGTTTTGCAAAGTCCATCCTAAAGGGAACACATTGAAAACCCCATACCCAAATTTTGCTATCACTTAGAGTCACCCACGTATATACACAAAAAATTCCAATGCAAATGGTCAAACGCTGCATGTGGGAGGAAAAGCTGGGCTTGTGCAGGAGAGGGAGGAATAGTAGGAGGAAGAGGAGTGTGGGGAAGAGTAGGGACACAGGATGAGGAGGAGGAGCAGAAGCAGGAAGGAGCACAAGGTTCCAGCCCTCCCTGTATCTGCAGCCTCTCCCCAGCCGCAGGAACATTGTCCCATCACATGCAGCAGGTGACAGGGGAGGGGGATCCATGATTTTCACAGGGGTGAATCTTGCTGATTTTGAGCTTTATTGGGCTAAACGTTGGTGGTTTTGTTTTTTGCAGGGGCTGAATATTTATATTTTGGAGGGGGTTTTGGCCAAATCTGTGTGTTTGGTGGGTTTTTCATCTGTGTCGTGATGTTTGGAGGATTTTTGGACTGAATCTTGGTGTTTTGGAGGTTCTTACAGACACAAGGTGCCCAATGTATTCCTGATATGAACTTGGGCAAGGAGAAACCCCCAGCCCAATGCCCTCTCCTCTTGTGTTTTCCCCAAACCAGGATTTTTCATTCCCAAGGCTTGGGCAGATGGAGGAGGAGGAAAAGCCCCAGAGATCCCTCAGGAGGAGGGGCTGCAAACCCAGCCCAGGGAGCTGCGAGGAGGAAAGACCCTCCCTGAGCCGGGAAGGCGGCCGGAGATGCAGGCAGAGCTCAGAGCTGGTGGAGAAGCCTCCTGGAGGGGAGAAGCCCCACAAGTGCTTCGAATGTGGGAAGGTGTCCTGGTTTTAGGACAGGGTTCTGCCAATGAAAGGCAGAAGTTTCCCTTTGAAATAGAGAAATCAATTTCACCCCCTCCAAGTGTTATAATTGTTTCAAATCAAGGACTCAAGGCAGAGATAAGGAGATGTAAGTAACAGCTCTTTACTACGCTAACTCACAGCACAAGTAGTAAACAACAACAGTTATTAAAATTACCGACAAAAAGAACAGAAGAAAATGACCCAGTTCTAGTCCTTTCTTTAGACGCGGACACACTCGGTCTGTGTCCGTCCCCGGGGCTGTAACACGTGCCGCAGCGCAGGCGGGAGCGAGGAGAGGTGGAGGGGAGCAGCCGGGGCCGGGCTGGCTCAGGTGAGAGCAGCACCTCACTCACTGTTGTGTCCGGAGATCAGCTGTATTCCCAAAAGGCAAGAGGCGTTTGGTCTTTGGTGGTCAGCAGTGCCTCCGAGGTAGCAGGACAGCTGATTGCAGCAGGGTCTGGCTGTCTGCCTCTCTCCCACGTGCAGTGCGGCCAAGGCGGTGCCTCCTCTCCGCTCTCTCACCGGAAACAGAAGTGGCCCTGCACAAGCCCGCACGCTCCTCTGGGTAGCCCCGCCCAGAAGCCCTCGAGGTCCTCCGAGCAGCTCTGGTCCCACCCACCCGCCCGTCCAGGGCCATCACAAACCCTGGGCACAGCCGGGGGGTTCTGTTAGCATTACAATGGGAAAAAATTCTCCAAACTCATACATTAAAGGAACAAAACCCCAACCCCCAACACCAGCCTTGAGGGGTTCCCTGGCAGCATTCACGGAGGGCAAAGGAGCTTGCAATGCTGGAAGTTTTCACAAAGAGCTTCCTGAAAGCACAGCAATGCTCCATCCCCACACCAGGACAGGAAGAGGGCAGAACCAGAGGCCATCATGGCCTAACAGTGAGCTCTGGGTGTGCTAAAAGCAAATGAAGCAGCAGCAGCAGCAGCAGTGGCAGAGTGGCTGAGACTCAGAGCGCGACCGTGCCAGTGGAGGGAGCGCTGCCAGGCAGTGCCTGCACGCTGGGGGAGGTTCTGGGGGTTCTGGTCTCCCCACAAGTGAGG
>JAREIS010001589.1:0-32184 GCA_030060385.1 Muscicapa striata striata
GGACCCCAAACACTGCCCAAGTAGGTGTCACTCACCTGTGAGCTCAGGGATGGCAGGTAGGGACCCCAAACCCTGCCCAGGTAGGTGACACTCACCTGGGGCTGGCAGCGACCACAGCCCGCCCCGCACAAGGAGCTGCGCTGCCACGGCAAGGCCAAGGAGCGGCGGGAGTGCCGCGCCGGGCCCTGCCCAGGTACAGGACACTCACCTGGGGGATGGCAGGTAGGGACCCCAAACACTGCCCAGGTAGGTGTCACTCACCTGAGCACAGGTAGGGACCCCAAACACTGCCCAGGTAGGTGACACTCACTTGTGTGCAGGTAGGGAACCCAAACACTGCCCAGGTAGGTGTCACTCACCTGTGAGCTCAGGGATGACAGGTAGGGAGCCCCCAAACCCTGCCCAGGTAGGTGACACTCACCTGGTGCTGCCGCAGCGCCCGCGGCCCTGCCCCGCACAAGGAGCTGCGCTGCCACGGCAAGGCCAAGGAGAGGAGGCAGTGCAGCGCCGGGCCCTGCCCAGGTATGGGACACTCACCTGAGCGCAGGTAGGGACCCCCCAGACCCTGCCCAGGTAGGTGACAGTCACCTGTGAGCTCAGGGATGGCAGGTAGGGACCCCAAACCCTGTGCTGCCACGGCAAGGCCAAGGAGCGGCGGGAGTGCAGCGCCGGGCCCTGCCCAGGTACGGGACACACCTGGGGGATGGCAGGTAGGGACCCCCAAACCCTGCCTAGGTAGGTGACACTCACCTGTGTGCAGCTAGGGAACCCAAACACTACCCAGGTACGTGACACTCACCTGAGCACAGGTAGGGACCCCAAACCCTGCCCAGGTAGGTGACACTCACTTGTGTGCAGGTAGGGAACCCAAATACTGCCCAGGTAGGTGTCACTCACCTGTGAGCTCAGGGATGACAGGTAGGGACCCCTCAAACCCTGCCCAGGTAGGTGACACTCACCTGGTGCTGCCGCAGCGCCCGCGGCCCCGCCCCGCACAAGGAGCTGCGCTGCCACGGCAAGGCCAAGGAGCGGCGGGAGTGCCGCGCCGGGCCCTGCCCAGGTACGGGACACTCACCTGTGTGCAGGTAGGGACCCCAAACCCTGCCCAGGTAGGTGACACTCACCTGGGGCTGGCAGCGACCACAGCCCCGCCCCGCACAAGGAGCTGCGCTGCCACGGCAAGGCCAAGGAGAGGAGGCAGTGCAGCGCCGGGCCCTGCCCAGGTACGGGACACTCACCTGAGCGCAGGTAGGGACCCCAAACCCTGCCCAGGTAGGTGACAGTCACCTGTGAGCTCAGGGATGGCAGGTAGGGACCCCCAAACCCTGTGCTGCCACAGCAAGGCCAAGGAGCGGCGGGAGTGCAGCGCCGGGCCCTGCCCAGGTACGGGACACACCTGGGGGATGGCAGGTAGGGACCCCCAAACCCTGCCTAGGTAGGTGACACTCACCTGTGTGCAACTAGGGAACCCAAACACTGCCCAGGTAGGTGACACTCACCTGTAAGCCGGGGAAGGGCAGATAGGGACCCCAAAACACTGCCCAGCTAGGTGACACTCACCTGAGCACAGGTAGGGACCCCAAACCCTGCCCAGGTACGTGACACTCACCTGTGAGCTGGGGAAGGGCAGATACGGATCCCAAACCCTGCCCAGGTATGTGTCACTCACCTGTGTGCAGGTAGGGACCCCCAAACCCTGCCCAGGTAGGTGACACTCACCTGTGTGCAGGTAGGGACCCCCAAACCCTGCCCAGGTACGTGACACTCACCTGGGGGATGGCAGGTAGTGACCCCCAAGCACCTTTAGCCAGGCGATCCTATCTACAGGGCACCCCTATTTATCCATAGGGCACCCCTATTTATCCATAGCGCACCCCTATTTATCCATAGGGCACCCCAATTCATCCATAGCGCACCCCAATTCATCAATAGCGCACCCCTGTTTATCCCTAGGGCACCCCTATTTATCCATAGGGCACCCCTATTTATCCATAGCGCACCCCTGTTTATCCATAGGGCACCCCAATCCATCCATAGGGCACCCCTATTTATCCATAGGGCACCCCAATCCATCCATAGCGCACCCCTATTCATCCATAGGGCACCCCTATTTATCCATAGGGCACCCCTATTCATCCATAGTGCACTCCTATTCATCCATAGGGCACCCCAATTCATCCATAGCGCACCCCAATTCATCAATAGCGCACCCCTGTTTATCCCTAGGGCACCCCTATTTATCCATAGCGCACCCCTGTTTATCCATAGGGCACCCCAATTCATCCATAGGGCACCCCTATTTATCCATAGGGCACCCCAATCCATCCATAGCGCACCCCTATTCATCCATAGGGCACCCCTATTTATCCATAGCGCACCCCTATTTATCCATAGGGCACCCCTATTTATCTACAGGGCACCCCTATTTATCCATAGGGCACCCCAATCCATCCATAGCGCACCCCTATTTATCCATAGGGCACCCCAATCCATCCATAGCGCACTCCTATTCATCCATAGCGCACCCCTATTTATCTACAGGGCACCCCTATTTATCCATAGGGCACCCCAATCCATCCATAGCGCACCCCTATTTATCCATAGGGCACCCCAATCCATCCATAGCGCACTCCTATTCATCCATAGCGCACCCCTATTTATCCATAGGGCACCCCTATTTATCCATAGGGCACCCCTGTTTATCCATAGCGCACCCCTATTTATCCATAGGGCACCCCTGTTTATCCATAGCGCACCCCTATTTATCCATAGCGCACCCCTATTTATCCATAGGGCACCCCAATTCATCCATAGGGCACCCCTGTTTATCTACAGGGCACCCCTATATATCCCTAGGGCACCCCCATTCCTTCCTCCCTATTCCCCCGGTGCCTCCATGAATCTCTGAGCTCGCCCCCGCTCCGCGCCAGGTTGCCAGGGCTCACGCTGCGGACGCGGTGCTCACCTCCGCCGGGCGCGCTGCCCGACGCCCGCCTGTACCTGGCCGGCCACCCGGGCGCTGCTGGCCGCAGCGACGCCCGCGGGCGATTCACGGCCTCGGGGCTGTGCCCGGGCCCCTCCGCCAACATCAGCGCCCTCCGCCACGGCTTCGCCCGGCGCTGGCACCCCATCGCCACCAGCTGGCTCGGGCGTGGCCGTGGCGCACCTGAGATGCGACGGCTCGGTGAGAAGGGGTGCGGATTTTGGGGTACCCGTGGCTGGGAGCCGTGGTAGCCCATGGGCTAGCTGGCCTTTTCGCCCCTTTGCAGAGAAGCCCTACATGGTGCTGCACCCGTGGCCAAGGTGCGGGAGGCCGGGCAGGGCGTGACTTTCTGCTGCAAAGCCTCGGGCACCCCAGGCCCAAAAATATTTCTGGTGAGGCGGCGCAGTGGGCGGAGAGGGCGCAGGGGTGCTGGCAGCGCTGTCCCGCTGAGCCTCGTGGCCTTGTCGCGTTGTCACCTGTCCCCGCAGGTACCACAACAGGACGCTGCTGGAAAGGGCCGGCTCAGCGCGCCAGCGGTCGCCTGGAGCTGGGGGCTGGCCCCGCGGCAGGCAGGCACCTACCACTGCAAAGCCAGCTCCGAGGCGGGCTCCATCCGCTCGGAGCCCGCGCAGCTTCACCGTGCTGGGTGAGCCAGAACCATGAGGGGGCTCCTCGGGGTGGCGACACCCCGCTGTCCCCTCTAATGCCACCCTCTCCCTAGCCCAGGGCCAGCAGAGCTGCAGGGCGGGCCGGAGCCCAGCCTGGTGGAGCTGCCCAGCGGTGCCCGCAGGATGCCGGCGGCTCCGCTACTACGCGTGGGCGCTGCCCGGCCTCGCCGTGCCCGGGGGCCCAGCTGGGGTGCGGGGAGAGTCGGGGGCGCTGCTGCGGGGTGCGCAGGATGGAGCTGCGGCAGGTGCAGTGCGCGGGCTCCGTGCTGCCCGTCAAGTGGTGGCCGAGGTGCGGCTGCGGGCCTGCGCCCAGCCCCGGGTGCTGGTGCAGGGCCGGGTGATGGCGGCCGACACCGGGGGAGCCGCTGCGGCCGGCCACATCTTCCTCGGGGAAAAAGTGGGGTTCACCGGCTACCAGGGCTCCTTCACCATCGAGTGCCGCCGGACACGCGGCGCTTGGTCGCCGCTTCGTGGGCCCGGCCAGCAGCGCTTGGTGGACACGGTCAGGTGCTGCCCTTCGACCGGCGGGGAGGAGCCGTGTACCACGAGGTGAAGATGCTGCGCAGAAGGCCGGTGGAGCTGGACGGGGGTCAGAGCAGCGCGATCCCGCTGGGGAATCCGGCCGGGAGCCCGTGGGGAGCTGCTGCTGCCGGCGGAGTTTTCCTCCGGCCCTCGGGAGGAGGTTTTAACAGCGCGGTCAAAGCCAGCGTGACCTTCGTGGATCCTCGGGACATGGCCACGGCCAGCGCGGCCTCCAGCGACCTGAGCTTCGCCAGCGCCGAGGAAATCGTCCCCTGCGCACCTACGGCATGTTGCCGTGGATTTCCGGCGCCAGCGGCGGAGCTGCAGGCGGGGCAGTGCAGGTGAGGATGGACGCGGGGCAGGTGTGGATGGCCGAGCACCTGCAGAAGATGAAGCTGTGGTCCCTGAACCCCGAGGCGGCCTGTGGGAGGAGGGAGGCGTGCTGAGACCGGCTGGAGGCGGCAGGAGGAAGAGGGAGGAGAGGACATTCCTGGTGGGCAACCTGGAGATCGCTTGCGCGCCTCTTCAACCTGGACGTGCCCGAGGATCGCTGTACGTCAAGGTCAGGGCTTACAGCAGCAGAAATTCAACCCCTACGAGCAGCTGGAAGGGGTGGTTGTCAGCCTGGTCAACCTGGAGCCGCAGCCCGGCTTCCCCAGCAACCCGCGGGCTTGGGGCCGCTTCGACAGCGTGGTCACCGGCCCCAACAGCGCCTGCTTGCCCGCCTTCTGTGACAGCCAGAGCCCCGCGCCTACACGGCGCTGGTCACGGCCACGCTGGGTGGCGGAGCTGGAAGCCGTGGCCTCAGCCCTAAGCTCAACCCCAACGCCGTGGGGTGGCCCAGCCCTACCTGGGCAAGCTGGGCTACGGCGCTCGGACCACGGGACGCGGCGCTGAAGAAGACGGCGTTCCAGATCAAGCGTGGCCAAACCCGACCCCAACAACGTGGGCCGAGTAGCAGGCCCGTCTACTCCTACCGGAGCCTGCGGGAGTGCGAGGGCGCGGTCAGCGCCAACCACCTGCGCTTCTACCGCGTGGAGGTGGACAAGTCAGTACAACGTGGTGCCCTTCAAGGAGAGCGATGTCACCTCCTGGACCGGCGACTACCTGGCGTGGTGGCCCAACCCGCAGGAGTTCGGGCGTGTTTATCAAGGTGCAGCTGGAGGGGCGCAGGAGTACATGGTGGTCGCGCGGGCGTGGGCGGGAGCCACCCCGCACTCGGGGCCAGCTCTACGGGCTGCGGGACAGCCGGGCGTGCGGGACCCGCTGCTGGACAACACCTCGGGGGCCTGCGTGGAGTTCAAGTGTGGCGGGATGCTCTTGACCAGAGCCTGGTGGACAGAGACGCTGGTGTCCATCGTGCCGCAGGGCAGCTGCCGCCGCACGGCCATCTTGGGCTACTGCGGGACTACCTGAGCCGCCACCCTCCGCTGGCCGACAACAACCCACGGCGGCTTTCTCCATGCTGGCCCCGCTGAGCCCGCTGGGCCACAACTTCGGCATCTACACCGTGACGGACCAGAACCCGCGGCTGGCCCAGGAAATCGCCATCGGCCGCTGCTTCGCAGGCACCTCGGATGGTTTCTCGCGGGAGATGAGAGCCGGGAGGACACGGCCATCACCTTCAGCTGCCAGGAGGCGGCCGCCGGGCAGGGAGGCTTCTTCCAGCGCCTGCTGGCGCCCGGCCGGGCGCTGGATGAGATCCGCAGGAGATGGGCAGGTCGAGCTGCGCCGCGCTCCCAGTGATGGACTTCTCCTCCCGAGCCCCCGGCCCCACCCGCCGGACCCCCAGCGGAGACCCGGGCCGGCTGAGGGACAGCGCTGAGTCCCCTCCGTGTCCCCCTCCGCGGCTCTGCTTTGTCGCCTCCCCCGTTTTCCCCCTTCTTTTGTGTCGCTTTTAGGCCGCGCTCATTTATAACGCCCGAAGAACTGGGGGGACACGCGGAGCCGGGGTGGGGGGACAGGGGACAGCGGGGAGGAGGGGAGGAGGGGAGGGGGTCCCGCCAACCCCCCCCCGGTGCTGTCGCTGCCTCCTCTTGGTGCTCAGCCCCGTGGTGGGGATCGAAATAAAGGAATTAAAAACAGGGGATGGCAGGGGGGATCCCCGCCCGGTGCTTCATCCCAGCGGGGAGAATTCCACCCCTGAACCCCACAAAAAAACGGAATTTTTTGGGGAGGAACTCCAAGAACAACACGGATAAAACTCCCTCCCTACGGTGCCACCCCCACTCTGGGTCCGGTGCCACCCCCGCGGCACAAATTTGGGAAGATTTGTACATTATTTATTATTAAAAAAAATATATACAATTCTTATTATACACCCGCCTGGCTGCTGGGCTTCTCCGCGACTGGGGGGGACGACAACCCCGCGTGTCCCCGCGTGTCCCCGTTGTCCCCAAACCCTGCCCCTGTTCGGTAGCACCATCCCGGCCGCTCCTGTTTGCTTTAGGCCGGGCTCAGCCGGGGCTGGCACAGAGCAGGGAGGGGCTCGTCGCCAGCTCGCCGTGGCCAGTGGGACGTGGCAGACGGGGCGGGACCCCCCCAGCGCCCCCCTCCTGGCACTGCCACCTGCCAAGCCACCAGCTGGCCACCCCAGCGTGACCCCAGCAGGGTGAGGGACAGGGTGGCTCTGTCCTGTTGCCACCTGGGTGTCCCCAGAAGGTTTTTGGGTGTCCCCTCCTTTTTTTTTCCGTCCCAGCCGAGGATGCTGTAATGGAACAGGAGACGTTTATGGGGCCAAACCTGGGACAACATTTCCCTTCTCCAAGCCGCCCTGGCCCCGGCGCGGCATTTTTCCACCCTTTTTTCCACCCTTTTTTCCACCCTTTTCGCTGGATGTGGGATCAAAGGGGCGCAGGAAACCCTCGGGGGTTCCTTGGCTGAAAACGCCGCCAAATCCCGGCCCCGTCCCGCCGGGACGCGATCCCAGGGCGGGCGGGAGAGGGAGAGGGAGGGAGGGAGGGAGGGAGGAGGCACCTGGAATGCTGAGATTCCATGGCCGGGGCTCATTCCAGCCCCTCCTTCCCAAAATCTGGGTGCTGCCTGTGCCTGCCTGCTCCTTGTCCTGGATTCCCCCTGTCCTGTTTGTTGTTTTCCTTGTCCTGGATTCTCCTAGTCCCTGAATTCTCCTTATCCTGAATTTTCCTTATCCTGAATTCTCCTTATCCTGGATTCTCCTTATCCTGAATTGTCCTTATCCTGGATTTTCCTTATCCTGGATTCTCCTTATCCCTGAATTCTCCTTATCCCAAGCTGCTCTTTATCCCAGATTCCCCCTGTCCTGGTTGTTGTTTTTCCCTGGATTTTCCTTATCCTGGATTTTCCTTATCCCTGAATTTTCCTTATCTCTGAATTCTCCTTATCCTGGATTCTCCTTATCCTGAATTTTCCTTATCCTGAATTCTCCTTATCCTGGGTGTGGTTTTTCCCTGGATTTTCCTTATCCCTGAATTTTCCTTATCCCAGACTGCTCTTTATCCCAGATTCCCCCTGTCCTGGTTGTTGTTTTTCCCTGGATTTTCCTTATCCCAGATTTTCCTTATCCCTTATTCTCCTTATCCCAGGCTGTTCCTTATCCCGGATTCTCCCTGTTCTGGGTGTGGTTTTTCCCTGAATTTTCCTTATCCTGGATTCTCCCTGTCCTGGTTGTTGTTTTTCCCTGGATTCTCCTTATCTTGAATTCTCTTTATCCTGGGTATTGTTTTTCCCTGGAATTTCCTTATCCTGCATTCTCCTTATCCTGGATTCTCCTTTTCCTGGATCCTGTTTTTCCCCTGGATCCTGTTAATCCCTGGATCCTGTTAATCCCTGGATCCTGTTTATCCCTGGATCCTGTTTTATCCCTGGATCCTGTTTTATCCCTGGATCCTGTTTTTCCCCTGGATCCTGTTTATCCCTGGATCCTGTTTATCCCTGGATCCTGTTTTATCCCTGGATCCTGTTTTATCCCTGGATCCTGTTTTTCCCCTGGATCCTGTTTATCCCTGGATCCTGTTTTATCCCTGGATCCTGTTTTTCCCTGGATCCTGTTTATTCCCAGATCCTGTTTTTCCCTGGATCCTGTTTTATCCCTGGATCCTGTTTTATCCCTGGATCCTGTTTATCCCTGGATCCTGTTTATCCCTGGATCCTGTTTATTCCCAGATCCTGTTTTTCCCTGGATCCTGTTTATCCCTGGATCCTGTTTTTCCCCTGGATCCTGTTTTATCCCTGGATCCTGTTTATTCCCTGGATCCTGTTTTTCCCCGGATCCCGATTTTCCGCGGGTGCCCGGAATTGTCCCCACTGTCCCCAGGGAAACGCGGGGGATGCTCCCGGTGGCAGCGGCCGGGACAGGGCCGGGATCCGGGATCCTGTGGGAATCTGGGAATGTGGGAATGCCGGGATCCTGTGGGAATCTGGGAATGCCGGGAATGCCGGGAATGCCGGGATCCTGTGGGAATCTGGGAATGCCGGGAATGCCGGGATCCTGTGGGAATCTGGGAATGCGGGAATGCAGGATTCAGGATTCGGGAATGCCGGGATCCTGTGGGAATGTGGGAATCTGGGAATGCGGGAATGCCGGGAATGCCGGGATCCTGTGGGAATCTGGGAATGCCGGGATCCTGTGGGAATCTGGGAATGCCGGGAATGCCGGGAATGCGGGAATGCCGGGAATGCCGGGATCCTGTGGGAATCTGGGAATCTGGGAATGGGGGATTCGGGAATGCCGGGATCCTGTGGGAATGTGGGAATGCCGGGAATGCGGGAATGCCGGGAATGCCGGGATCCTGTGGGAATCTGGGAATGCGGGAATGCCGGGAATGCCGGGATCCTGTGGGAATCTGGGAATGTGGGAATGCCGGGAATGCCGGGATCCTGTGGGAATCTGGGAATGCGGGAATGTGGGAATGCTGGGATCCTGTGGGAATCTGGGAATGCCGGGATCCTGTGGGAATGTGGGAATCTGGGAATGCGGGAATGCCGGGAATGCCGGGATCCTGTGAGAATCTGGGAATGTGGGAATGTGGGAATCTGGGAATCTGGGAATCTGGGAATTCAATGCGAGAATGCGGGAATCTGGGAATGTGGGAATCCGGGAATGCGGGAATCTGGGAATGCGGGAATGCGAGAATCTGGGAATCTGGGAGTGTGGGAATTCAATGCGGAAATGCCGGGATCCTGTGGGAATCCGGGAATGTGGGGATTGGGATCATGTGGGAATGAGAAAAAGCCGGGATCCTGTGGGAATGCTGGAATGCTGGAATCTGGGAATGCGGGAACGCGGGAATGCGGGAATTCAATGCAGGAATGTGGGATCCTGTGGGAATTATGGAATGCTGGGATCGGGGAATGTGGGAATGCGGGAACGCGGGAATTCAGCGTGGGAATGTCGGGATCCGGGATCCTGTGGGAATCTGGGAATGTGGGAATTCTGTGTGGGAATGCCAGGATCCTGTGGGAATCCGGGAATTTGGAAATTCGGGAATGCGGGAATCCGGGAATTCTGGAATCAGGGAATCCAGGATCCTGTGGGAATCTGGGAATGCGGGAACTTGGGAATTCAGTGTGGGAATCCGGGATCCTGTGGGAATCCAGGAATTCGGAAATTCGGGAATTCAGTGTGGGAATGTCAGGACCCTGTGGGAATGCGGGAATTTGGGAATTCAGTGTGGGAATGCCGGGAATGCGGGAATGCGGGACCCTGTGGGAATCCGGGAATTCGGAGATTCGGGAATTCAGTGTGGGAATGCCTGGATCCTGTGGGAATTTGGGAATTCGGGAATTCAGTTCAGGAATGTCGGGACCCTGTGGGAATGCGGGAATTCAGTGTGGGAATGCTGGGAATGCGGGAATCCGGGAATGTGGGAATGCGGGAATCCGGGATCCTGTGGGAATCCGGGAAGTCGGAAATTCGGGAATTCAGTCTGGGAATGTCAGGATCCTGTGGGAATGCAGGAATTTGGGAATTCGGGAATCCGGGAATTCAGAAATTCGGGAATTTGGGAATTCAGTGTGGGAATGCCGGGACCCTGTGGGAATCCGGGAATTCAGAAATCCGGGAATTTGGGAATTCAGTGTGGGAATGCCGGGAATGCGGGATCGTTTCCCACCCCCTGCTCCGTTTGGGGCTGGTGGAAGCGACTCCCTGGAGGCGGGAATGAAAAAAAAAGGGAAAAAGGCAAAAAAGGAGAAAATGGGAGAAAAGTGGAGAAAATGGGAGAAAAAAAGGGGGAGAAAGAGGGGGAAAGGGGAAAAGAGGGATAAAAGGCGGGGGAAGGGAAAAAAATAGGGAGAAAAGGAAAAAAAAAAAACCCAAAAGAGGGACAGGAAAGGGTGAATCCCAATCCCAGGGACACCCCGGGAACACGATCTGAGCGGATTTTTGCAATTTTTGGGTCAAAACCCCTCAATTTCCCCTCCCAGGGACCCTAAAAAATGGGAATGTGGGATGGGGATGGAACGAGGATCCCGAAATGTGAATTTTGGGGTGAGCCAGAGATGGATTCAGCCCTGGGGGCTGGGAATATCCCAGGAGAGCGGAAAAAAAATGGGGATAAAAAAATAAAAATAAAACTCAGCTGCTTCTTTTCGCCATTCCAGGCGTCATTCCAAGCGGGAATGGGAACGGGAGCCCGGAGCCGGCAGCTCCCGACCCGCCCCGGTAATTTGGGATGGCCAGATCCCAAAAAAAAAAAAAAAATGGAAAAGGATGTGCCAGCACGTCGGGATCTCGTGGTGGGTTTTTTTGGGATATTCCCCCTGCAAAAAAAAAAAAACCCAAAAAACAAAACAAAATAAAAATAAATTTAAAAAAACCCTAAAAACCCCATAGGGAAGCGGGAGAATTTGGGAATTTATTTTATTTTTTTGGGAATTTTGGGATATTCCAGCCCTTCCCCCCGGGAATGAGGAGCTGGAAAGGAGTTTGGGAAGGCGCTTTTGTGTTGGTTTTTTTTTTTTTTTTTTTTTTCTCCTTTCTTTGAAAGAATGGAAAATGTAATGACAGGGTCGGAATGAAAAGGATAAAAGGAAGCAGCTGGGGAGGCCCGAAATAGAAAAAACCGCAAAAATCAATTGAAAAAAATTTAAGAAAAGAAAAAAAAAAAAGGAAAAAAAAAAAAAAGAAAAAGAAAAAAAAAGAGGGAACAGGGGTGAAAAGGGAAGGAAAATTTGGGATCCACAAATTTTGGGACCCCAAAACTGAAGCATCCCATGGGATCCAGAGAATCTCAGGGGACCCCAAATTTGAGCATTTTGGGGTCCTGAACAACCTCAGGGACCCCAAAACTGAGAATTCCCAGGGTTCCTGAGCATTTCTGGGGACCCCAAATCGGAACTTTCCTGGGAACCCCAAAATTGAAAATCCCTGGGGATCCTGAGAATTCCTGGGGACCCCAAATTGGAGAATTCCAGGGTATCAAAAGAATCCTTGGGGACCCCAAACTCAGAGTATTCCGGGGACCCCAAATCGGAGCTTTCCTGGGGACCCCAAAATTGATGCAGGGAATCCCTGGGGATCCTAAATCAGGAATTCCCTGGGAACCCCAAATCGGGGCATTCCCAGGGATCCCCAAAATATTCCCGGGAACCCCAAAACCGGAGCATTCCAGGGAACCCCAAATAATCAGGAATTCCCAGGAACCCCAAACTGGATCATTCCAAGGAACCCCAAATCTGGGAATCTCTGGGGACCCCAAAACTGATCCAGAGAATCCCTGGGGACCCCAAATCGGGGCATTCCCAGGGATCCCCAAAATATTCCCGGGAACCCCAAACCGGATCATTCCAGGGAACCCCAAATCAGGAATTCCCTGAGAACCCCAAACTGGATCATTCCAGGGAACCCCAAATCTGGGATTCCCTGGGAACCCCAAACTGGATCATTCCAGGGAACCCCAAATCAGGAATTCCCTGGGAACCCCAAATCGGGGCATTCCCAGGGATCCCCAAAATATTCCCAGGAACCCCAAACCGGATCATTCCAGGGATCCCCAAATCAGGAATTCCCTGGAACCCCAAACTGGGGGATCCCTGGAACCCCAACTGGATCATTCCAGGGAACCCCAAATCTGGGAATCCCTGGGAACCCCAAAACTGATCCAGAGAATTCCTGAGGACCCCAAATCGGGGCATTCCCAGGGATCCCCAAAATATTCCCGGGAACCCCAAACCGGATCATTCCAGGGAACCCCAAATCAGGAATTCCCAGGAACCCCAAACTGGGGAATCCCTGGGAACCCCAAATCTGGGATTCCCTGGGAACCCCAAACTGGATCATTCCAGGGAACCCCAAATCTGGGAATCCCTGGGGACCCCAAATCGGGGCATTCCCAGGGATCCCCAAAATATTCCCAGGAACCCCAAAACTGGAGCATTCCAGGAACCCCAAATCAGGAATTCCAGGAACCCCAAAACCGGAGCATTCCAGGAACCCCAAAACTGAGAATCTTTGGGAATTCGGGTGGGGCACCCTGGGGACCCCAAATTGGGAATCCCTGGAATCCTGAACTGTAAAATTCCACTGGGATCAGATGTGGAATTCCAACCAGGATCTTTCCAGCTGTGGAATTCCAGTCCGGATCCAGCTGTGGAATTCAGTCTGGATTTTCTATGGAATTCCAACCAGGATCCAGCTGTGGAGTTCAGCCCCATCCAGCTGTGAAATTCCAGTCTGGATCCAGCTGTGAAATTCAGTCTGGATCCAGCTGTGGCATTCCAGTCTGGATTTTTCTATGGAATTCCAACCTGATCCAGCTGTGGAATTCCAGCCCCATCCAGCTGTGAAATTCCAACCGGAATCCAGATGTGGAATTCCAACTGGAATTTTCTGTGGAATTCCAACCAGAACCCACCTCAGGGACTGAGAATTTTTAGGACAACAAGCCAGGGAGCAGGAAAAAAAAACCCCAAAAAATCCCAAAAATCCCACACAGCCCTTGGGGGAGTCCCCAGAAACCCCAAAATTTTTGGGAACAACCGAGGGGCTGCGAGATCACAGATTTTGAATTTTATTTTTTTTTCCCAATGTAAAATTCCACAGGAAAATTCCTCTCTTTCCCAATCTATCCCGTGCTTGTCCAAGGTATTTTTAATTTTTTTTTTTTTTCAGCTTTTGCATCCCAAACATTCAAAACGAGCTTCTGGAAAAAACATCCCCAGGTTGTTTTTGGTGTGGGGTTTTTTTTTTTTCGTTTTTACTTTTTCCAGCTATTTTTTTTTTTTTTTTTTTTTTTTTGGCTTCTTTTCCCTCTCCGGGGCTGCAGCCCATAAATAATAATAATAACAACATTTTAAAAGCTTTTTCGCTGACATTTCGCCGGCCCTGCCAGAAACACTTTTCATTCTCAGATGGTGAAAATCGCCCCAAAATAACATATTAAAAAATAAAAATTAAAAAAAAAAAAGGAGAAAAACATCCTTAAAAAAAAAAAAAAAAAAAAAGTGTCTGGAAGTTTTTGGTAAATATTTGGTGTTTTCTCGGTTTTTTAGGGCTTTAAAAATAAAAAATTCTGTCACATGAAGGAGAAAATATCCTAAAAAGTGGAGCAGCTATTTTTGGGATGGGGAGGAGGAAGGAGGATCCCTGTGCCCGGTTTGGGGTCCCCCAGGATTTTGGGGTGTCACCCCAGGGGCTCCCAAATCCCGGTTATTTTATAGCCATCCTGTCCCCATCCCTGTCCCTGTCCTTGTCCCTGTCCCTGTCCTGTCCCTGTCCCTGTCCCATCCCTGTCCCCGTGTCGCTCTCCCTGTCCCTGTCCCCACTGTCTCCGTGTCGCTGTCCCTGTCCCTGTCCATCCCTGTCCCCACTGTCTCGTGTGCTGTCCCTGTCCCTCTCCATCCCTGTCCCTGTCCCTGTCCCACCCCTGTCCCTGTGTCGCTGTCCCTGTCCCTGTCCATCCCTGTCTCCACTGTCCCCGTGTCGCTGTCCCTGTCCCCACTGTCCCCGTGTCCCTGTCCCTGTCCCCACCGTCCCGTGTCGCTGTCCCTGTCCCTGTCCTCACTGTCCCCGTGTCGCTGTCCCTGTCCCATCCCTGTCCCCGTGTCGCTGTCCCTGTCCCCACTGTCCCCGTGTCGCTGTCGCTGTCCCTGTCCCCACTGTCCCCGTGTCGCTGTCCCTGTCCATCCCTGTCCCCGTGTCGCTGTCCCTGTCCCCCACTGTCCCCGTGTCGCTGTCCCTGTCCCTGTCCCATCCCTGTCTCCACTGTCCCCGTGTCACTGTCCCTGTCCCATCCCTGTCCCCGTGTCCCTGTCCCTGTCCCCACTGTCCCCGTGTCGCTGTCCCTGTCCCATCCCTGTCCCCGTGTCGCTGTCCCTGTCCCACAGTCCCCGTGTCGCTGTCCCTGTCCCATCCCTGTCCCCGTGTCCCTGTCCCTGTCCCCACTGTCCCCGTGTCCTGTCCCCACTGTCCCCGTGTCCCTGTCCCTGTCCCCACTGTCCCCGTGTCCCTGTCCCCACTGTCCCCGTGTCCCTGTCCCCACTGTCCCCGTGTCGCTGTCCCCGCAGGTGCTTGGCTCCAGCGCCAGCTCCGCCTCCTGCAGGAGCAGCTCCGCTCGGGCGGAGCCACCAGCGCTCGGCCGGTGCCAGCCCCGCGGCTGTCCCCGCTGTCCCCCGCTGTCCCCGCTGTCCCCACCCCCCTCCTGCTCCTCCTCAGGGCTGCTCCATGTGACCCCAGGCGCCCGGAGTCCCCCTGCTCCCTCTGCAGGTCACCAGGGACTGTCCCCACCCAGCCGGCGGGTGACAGTGGCCTCAGGGTGCTCTGCCTTGTCCCAGTGTCCCCCAAATCCTGAGGACATCCCGGAGTGACCATTCCCCTCCAGGCACCGCTTGGATGGAGGGGACAGAGGACACGAGGACACGGGGATTTATAGGAGCCTCAGGGACTGAGACATGGGGACAGAGGCAGGGGATTCTGAGGACATTTCTGAGATTCTCTGGTTTCCTGAGGACCTACAGAACCCTAGGGACAGAGGGACACGGGGACCTGAGGGACCTGAGGACAGGAACACGGGGACAGAAAGGGACACGAGTTTACGGGGACACGGGGACACGGGGACAAGGGGACAAAGGGACACGGGGGGCACAGGGACACGGGACGAGATTTTAGGACACAGGGACACGGGTCATGGGGTCATGACACAAGGCATGGGGACACGAAATTCACCGAGGGACATAGGGACACCCGGACTGGGGTATGAGGACAGAGGACTGGACACAGGAGACAGGGGACACACAGGGAGACACGGGGACACAGGGACAGGGGGACACACAGGGACAGGGAGTCCACGAGGACACGGGGTTGGGGGACGGGGACACGGGACAGGGACACGGGGACACAGGGGATACAAGGACACTTAGAGACACACGGGGACACAAAGGACACGGGACACGGGGACACAGGGATGTGACAACGCCGCCCCGGCCGCCGATATTCCCAAATCTTCCTTTTCCAAAGTCCCAATAAATCCTGACAAAACTCAGCTTTTTCCTCGCTGGGGGTGACACCGAAGCTCCGAGTAGGGACAGACGACCGAGGCCACGGGCTTGTCCCCAGCTGGGACAGAGCCCAGACTAAACCTATTCTGGGCTGGGACCTGCGACAAACCTCCCAGCCCAGCGCGACAATTACGGAGCCGCCAGCAGCGCCAGCGGCTGTCCCGGCACGGCCACCAGCGGGGCGGGTCCTGCTGTCCCCTCGCCCCTCTGTCCCTGCTGTCCCCTCAGCATGGACCCCGCGGTGCCCAGAGCCACCCTGAAGGTGCTGGGGCTGTGCGCGGCGCTGCTGCTGCTGGTGGCCGCGGTGACAGTGGCGGTGGCCGTGATGGTGTGGCGCTCGAGGCCTGGGCGAAGCTGCGGGATGTCGCGACAGAGCGGCCAACGAGTCGCGAGCTCGGGAGCAGCTGGAGCGGCTGGAGCGGCTGCGGGAGCGCCTGGAGGGCGACAGGGACGCTGCGCAGGGGGCTGGCGCGGGCGCGAGGGGACAGCAGGAGGGACAATGCCAGCCTGGCGTCCTGCCGGCAGCGGGCGGTAGGTGGAGGGTGGGAATGGGATGGGGACAATGGGCACTGTCACCTCGCCACTGTCCCCTGTCCTTGTAGGTGGCCGGAGGGATGGTGGTGGCCTTACTTTGGGTGGGAAATGGAGACGGGGACAATGAGCACTGTCCTCATCACTGTCCCCTGTCTTTGTAGGTGGCCGGAGGGTGGGGACAAGGCCGTGATTGGTCATTTTGGGGTGGGAAAGGGATGGGGACAATGCTCATTGTCCCTCACTACTGTCACCTGTCCCCATAGGTGGAGGAGGGAGGGTGGTGGTGCCCCGCTTTGGGTGGGAAATGGGATGGGGACAATGGGCACTGTCACCTCATCACTGTCCCCTGTCCTGTAGGTGGCCGGAGGGGTGGGGACAAGGCGGTGATTGGTCATTTTGGGGGGGAAGGGATGGGGGACAAGCTCATTGTCCCCTCACTATTGTCCCCGTAAGTGGAGGAGGGGGTGAGGACAAGGCCATCACTTGTCACTTTGGGGTGGGAAATGGGATGGGGACGACAGGCACTGTCCCCTTGTCCGGGCTCTAGCGCTGTCCCCTGTCCCCGCAAGTGGAGGAGGGAGTGGGGACAAAGGCGGTGCTTGGTCACTTTGGGGTGGAGAATGGGATGGGAATTCAGTGTGGGAATGCCGGAATGCGGGAATGCGGACCCTGTGGGAACTGAATTCGGAGATTCGAATTCAGTGTGGGAATGCCTGGATCCTGTGGGAATTTGGGAATCTCGGGAATTCAGTTCAGGAATGTCGGGACCCTGTGGGAATGCGGGAATTCAGTGTGGGAATGCTGGGAATGCGGGAATCCGGGAATGTGGGAATGCGGGAATCCTGGATCCTGTGGGAACTGGGAAGTCGGAAATTCGGGAATTCAGTCTGGGAATGTCAGGATCCTGTGGGAATGCAGGAATTTGGGAATTGGGAACTGAATTCAGAAATTCGGAATTTGGGAATTCAGTGTGGAATGCTGACCCTGTGGGAATCCGGGAATTCAGAAAATCCGGGAATTTGGGAACAGTGTGGGGAATGCCGGGAATGCGGGATCGTTCCCACCCCTGCTCCGTTTGGGCTGGTGGAAGCGACTCCCTGGAGGCGGAATGAAAAAAGGGAAAAAGGCAAAAAAAAAAAGGGAGAAAATGGGAGAAAAGTGGAGAAAATGGGAGAAAAAGAGGGGGAGAAAGAGGGGAAAAGGGGGGAAAAGAGGGATAAAAGGCGGGGAAGGGAAAAAATAGGAGAAAAAAAAAAAAACCCAAAAGAGGGACAGGAAAGGGTGAATCCCAATCCCAGGGACACCCGGAACACGATCTGAGCGGATTTTTGCAATTTTTGGTCAAAACCCCTCAATTT
This sequence comes from Muscicapa striata striata, assembly GCA_030060385.1. Lineage (NCBI taxonomy): Eukaryota > Metazoa > Chordata > Aves > Passeriformes > Muscicapidae > Muscicapa > Muscicapa striata. The sequence continues at coordinate 17,541 of JAREIS010001589.1, forward strand.
CTCCCAGGGACCCTAAAAAATGGGAATGTGGGATGGGGATGGAACGAGGATCCCGAAATGTGAATTTTGGGGTGAGCCAGAGATGGATTCAGCCCTGGGGGCTGGGAATATCCCAGGAGCGGAAAAAAATGGGGATAAAAAATAAAAATAAAACTCAGCTTCTTTTTTCGCCATTCCAGGCGTCATTCCAAGCGGGAATGGGAACGGGAGCCGGAGCGGCAGCTCCCGACCCGCCCCAGTAATTTGGGATGGCCAGATCCCAAAAAAAAAAAAAAAAAAATGGAAAAGGATGTGCCAGCACGTCGGGATCTCGTGGTGGGTTTTTGGGATATTCCCCCTGCAAAAAAAACCAAAAAAAACAAAACAAAATAAAAATAAATTTAAAAAACCCTAAAAACCCCATAGGGAAGCGGAGAATTTGGGAATTTATTTTATTTTTTTGGGAATTTGGGATATTCCAGCCCTTCCCGGGAATGAGGAGCTGGAAAGGAGTTTGGGAAGGCGCTTTTGTGTTGGGTTTTTTTGGTTTTTTTTTCTCCTTTCTTTGAAAGAATGGAAAATGTAATGACAGGGTCGGAATGAAAAGGATAAAGGAAGCAGCTGGGGAGGCCCGAAATAGAGAAAACCGCAAAAATCAATTGAAAAAAATTTAAGAAAAGAAAAAAAAAAGGAAAAAAAAAAAGAAAAAGAAAAAAAAAAGAGGGAACAGGGGTGAAAAGGGAAGGAAAATTTGGGATCCACAAATTTTGGGACCCCAAAACTGAGCATCCCATGGGATCCAGAGAATCTCAGGGGACCCCAAATTTGAGCATTTTGGGGTCCTGAACAACCCTGGGACCCCAAACTGAGAATTCCCAGGGTTCCTGAGCATTTCTGGGGACCCCAAATCGGAGCTTTCCTGGGAACCCAAAATTGAAAATCCCTGGGGATCCTGAGAATTCCTGGGGACCCCAAAATTGGAGAATTCCGGGGTATCCAAAGAATCCTTGGGGACCCCAAACTCGAGTATTCCCGGGGACCCCAAATCGGAGCTTTCCTGGGGACCCCAAAATTGATGCAGGGAATCCCTGGGGATCCTAAATCAGGAATTCCCTGGGAACCCCAAATCAGGGCATTCCCAGGGATCCCCAAAATATTCCTGGAACCCCAAAACCGGAGCATTCCAGGGAACCCCAAATAATCAGGAATTCCCAGGAACCCCAAACTGGATCATTCCAAGGAACCCCAAATCTGGGAATCTCTGGGGACCCCAAAACTGATCCAGAGAATCCTGGGGACCCCAAATCGGGCATTCCCAGGATCCCCAAAATATTCCCGGGAACCCCAAACGGATCATTCCAGGGAACCCCAAATCAGGAATTCCCTGAGAACCCCAAACTGGATCATTCCAGGAACCAAATCTGGGATTCCCTGGGACCCAAACTGGATCATTCCAGGAACCCCAAATCAGAATTCCTGGGAACCCCAAATCGGGGCATTCCCAGGATCCCAAAATATTCCCAGGAACCCCAAACCGGATCATTCCAGGGATCCCCAAATCAGGAATTCCCTGGAACCCCAAACTGGGGGATCCCTGGAACCCCAACTGGATCATTCCAGGGAACCCCAAATCTGGGAATCCCTGGGAACCCCAAAACTGATCCAGAGAATTCCTGAGGACCCCAAATCGGGGCATTCCCAGGATCCCCAAAATATTCCGGGAACCCCAAACCGGATCATTCCAGGAACCCCAATCAGGAATTCCCAGGAACCCCAAACTGGGGAATCCCTGGGAACCCCAAATCTGGGATTCCCTGGGAACCCCAAACTGGATCATTCCAGGGAACCCCAAATCTGGGAATCCCTGGGGACCCCAAATCGGGGCATTCCCAGGGATCCCCAAAATATTCCCAGGAACCCCAAAACTGGAGCATTCCAGGGAACCCCAAATCAGGAATTCCCGGGAACCCCAAAACCGGAGCATTCCAGGGAACCCCAAAACTGAGAATCTTTGGGAATTCCGAATTGGGGCACCCCTGGGGACCCCAAATTGGGAATCCCTGGGAATCCTGAACTGTAAAATTCCACTGGGATCCAGATGTGGAATTCCAACCAGGATCTTTCCAGCTGTGGAATTCCAGTCCGGATCCAGCTGTGGAATTCCAGTCTGGATTTTTCTATGGAATTCCAACCAGGATCCAGCTGTGGAGTTCCAGCCCCATCCAGCTGTGAAATTCCAGTCTGGATCCAGCTGTGAAATTCCAGTCTGGATCCAGCTGTGGCATTCCAGTCTGGATTTTTCTATGGAATTCCAACCTGATCCAGCTGTGGAATTCCAGCCCCATCCAGCTGTGAAATTCCAACCGGAATCCAGATGTGGAATTCCAACTGGAATTTTCTGTGGAATTCCAACCAGAACCCACCTCCAGGGACTGGGAATTTTTTGGGACAACAAGCCGGGAGCAGGAAAAAAAAACCCCAAAAAATCCCAAAAATCCCCACACAGCCCTTGGGAGTCCCCAGAAACCCCAAAAATTTTTGGGAACAACCCGAGGGGCTGCGAGATCACAGATTTTGAATTTTATTTTTTTTTTCCCAATGTAAAATTCCACAGGAAAATTCCTCTCTTTCCCAATCTATCCGTGCTTGTCCAAGGTATTTTTAATTTTTTTTTTTTTCAGCTTTTGCATCCCAAACATTCAAAACGAGCTTCTGGAAAAAACATCCCGGGTTGTTTTTGGTGTGGGGTTTTTTTTTTTTTCGTTTTTACTTTTTCCAGCTATTTTTGAACTTTTTTTTTTTTTTTTTTGGCTTCTTTTCCCTCTCCGGGGCTGCAGCCCATAAATAATAATAATAACAACATTTTTAAAGCTTTTTCGCTGACATTTCGCCGGCCCTGCCAGAGCCTTTTCATTCTCCAGATGGTGAAAATCCGCCCCAAAATAACATATTAAAAAAATAAAAATTAAAAAAAAAAAAAGGAGAAAAACATCCTTAAAAAAAAAAAAAAAAAAAAAAGTGTCTGGAAGTTTTGTAAATATTTGGTGTTTTTCTCGGTTTTTTTTTTAGGGCTTTAAAAATAAAAATTCTGTCACATGAAGGAGAAAATATCCTAAAAGTGGAGCAGCTATTTTTGGGATGGGGAGGGAGGAAGGAGGATCCCTGTGCCCGGTTTGGGGTCCCCCCCAGGATTTTGGGGTGTCACACCCCAGGGAGAAACCCCAAATCCCGGTTATTTTATAGCCCATCCCTGTCCCCATCCCTGTCCCTGTCCTTGTCCCTGTCCCTGTCCCTGTCCCTGTCCCTGTCCCATCCCTGTCCCCGTGTCGCTCTCCCTGTCCCTGTCCCCACTGTCTCCGTGTCGCTGTCCCTGTCCCTGTCCCATCCCTGTCCCCACTGTCTCCGTGTCGCTGTCCCTGTCCCTCTCCCATCCCTGTCCCTGTCCCTGTCCCACCCCTGTCCCTGTGTCGCTGTCCCTGTCCCTGTCCCATCCCTGTCTCCACTGTCCCCGTGTCGCTGTCCCTGTCCCCACTGTCCCCGTGTCCCTGTCCCTGTCCCCACCGTCCCCGTGTCGCTGTCCCTGTCCCTGTCCTCACTGTCCCCGTGTCGCTGTCCCTGTCCCATCCCTGTCCCCGTGTCGCTGTCCCTGTCCCCACTGTCCCCGTGTCGCTGTCGCTGTCCCTGTCCCCACTGTCCCCGTGTCGCTGTCCCTGTCCCATCCCTGTCCCCGTGTCGCTGTCCCTGTCCCCACTGTCCCCGTGTCGCTGTCCCTGTCCCTGTCCCATCCCTGTCTCCACTGTCCCCGTGTCACTGTCCCTGTCCCATCCCTGTCCCCGTGTCCCTGTCCCTGTCCCCACTGTCCCCGTGTCGCTGTCCCTGTCCCATCCCTGTCCCCGTGTCGCTGTCCCTGTCCCCACAGTCCCCGTGTCGCTGTCCCTGTCCCATCCCTGTCCCCGTGTCCCTGTCCCTGTCCCCACTGTCCCCGTGTCCCTGTCCCCACTGTCCCCGTGTCCCTGTCCCTGTCCCCACTGTCCCCGTGTCCCTGTCCCCACTGTCCCCGTGTCCCTGTCCCCACTGTCCCCGTGTCGCTGTCCCCGCAGGTGGCAGCTCCAGCGCCAGCTCCGCCTCCTGCAGGAGCAGCTCCGCTCCGGGCGGAGCCACCAGCGCTCGGCCGGTGCCAGCCCCGCGCTGTCCCCCGCTGTCCCCCGCTGTCCCCCGCTGTCCCCACCCCCCTCCTGCTCCTCCTCGGGCTGCTGCTCCTGTGACCCCGAGCGCCCCCGGGTCCCCCTGTCCCCTCTGCGGGTCACCAGGGACTGTCCCCACCCAGCCGGCGGGTGACAGTGGCCTCAGGGTGCTCTGCCTTGTCCCGGTGTCCCCAAATCCACGGGGACATCCCGGAGTGACCATTCCCCTCCGGGCACCGCTTGGATGGAGGGGACAGAGGGACACGGGGACACGGGGACATAGGGACACGGGGACACAAGGACATGGGGACAGAGGGACACGGGGACACGGGGACACGGGGACATAGGGACACGGGGACACAAGGACATGGGGACAGAGGGACACGGGGACACGGGGACACAGGGATACAGGGACACGGGGACAGAGGGACACAGGGACACGGGGACACGGGGACACGGGGACACGGGGACAAGGGGACAAAGGGACACGGGGGCACAGGGACACGGGGACACGGGGACACACAGAGACACAGGGACGCGGGGTCATGGGGACACAAGGGCATGGGGACACGGGGACACGGGGACATAGGGACACGGGGACACAAGGACATGGGGACAGAGGGACACGGGGACACGGGGACACAGGGATACAGGGACACGGGGACACGGGGACAGGGGGACACACAGGGACAGGGAGACACAGGGACACGGGGACAGAGGGACACGGGGACACAGGGACACGGGGACACGGGGACACAGGGATACAAGGACGCAGAGACACGGGGACACAAGGACACAGGGACACGGGGACACAGGGATGTGACAACGCCGCCCCGAGCCGCCGATATTCCCAAATCTTCCTTTTCCAAAAAATTCCCAATAAATCCTGACAAAACTCAGCTTTTCCCTCGCTGGGGTGACACCGAGCTCCGCGGTGGGGACAGACGACAACCGAGGCCACCCGGGCTTGTCCCCGCAGCTGGGACAGAGCCCAGACTAAACCTATTCTGGGCTGGGACCTGCGACAAACCTCAGCCCACGCGCGACAATTACGGAGCCGCCAGCAGCGCCAGCGGCACATCCCGGCACGGCCACCAGCGGGGCGGGTCCTGCTGTCCCCTCTGTCCCCTCTGTCCCCTGCTGTCCCCTCAGCATGGACCCCGCGGTGCCCAGAGCCACCCTGAAGGTGCTGGGGCTGTGCGCGGCGCTGCTGCTGCTGGTGGCCGCGGTGACAGTGGCGGTGGCCGTGATGGTGTGGCGCTCCGAGGCCCTGGGCAAGCTGCGGGGATGTCGCGACAGAGCGGCCAACGAGAGTCGCGAGCTCGGGGAGCGGCTGGAGCGGCTGGAGCGGCTGCGGGAGCGCCTGGAGGGCGACAGGGACGCGCTGCGCAGGGAGCTGGCGCGGGCGCGAGGGGACAGCAGGAGGGACAATGCCAGCCTGGCGTCCTGCCGGCAGCGGGCGGTAGGTGGAGGGGTGGGGAATGGGATGGGGACAATGGGCACTGTCACCTCGCCACTGTCCCCTGTCCTTGTAGGTGGCCGGAGGGATGGTGGTGGCCGCTTTGGGTGGGAAATGGAACGGGGACAATGAGCACTGTCACCTCATCACTGTCCCCTGTCTTTGTAGGTGGCCGGAGGGGTGGGGACAAGGCCGTGATTGGTCATTTTTGGGGTGGGAAAAGGGATGGGGACAATGCTCATTGTCCCCTCACTACTGTCACCTGTCCCCATAGGTGGAGGAGGGATGGTGGTGGCCGCTTTGGGTGGGAAATGGGATGGGGACAATGGGCACTGTCACCTCATCACTGTCCCCTGTCCTTGTAGGTGGCCGGAGGGGTGGGGACAAGGCGGTGATTGGTCATTTTTGGGGTGGGAAAAGGGATGGGGACAACGCTCATTGTCCCCTCACTATTGTCCCCGTAAGTGGAGGAGGGGTGGGGACAAGGCCATCCCTTGTCACTTTGGGGTGGGAAATGGGATGGGGACGACGGGCACTGTCCCCTTGTCCGGGCTCTAAGCGCTGTCCCCTGTCCCCGCAAGTGGAGGAGGGGTGGGGACAAGGCGGTGCTTGGTCACTTTGGGGTGGAGAATGGGATGGGGAATCGGGAATTGGGAATTGGGAATTGGGAATTGGGAATTGGGAACTGGGAATGGGAACCCCCTGTCCCCGGGGGGACAGAGCTGTCACATCTCTGCAGGGGACACCCCAAAAACGAGCCTGGGATGTTCCCGGTGGGGCACAGCCCTCACATCTCTGCAGGGGACACCCCAAAAACGGAGCCTTGGGTGCTCCCACGGGGACAGAGCCACCATATCCCTACAGGGGACACCCCAAAAACGAGCCTGAGGTGCTGCCAGGGGGACAGAGCCCCTATATCCCTCCAGGGACACCCCAAAAACGGAGTCCTGGGTGCTCCCGGGGGGACAAAGATGTCAAATTCCTGCAGGGAACACCCCAAAAACGAGCCTGAGGTGCTCCCAGGGGGACAGAGCCCCCACATCCCTGCAAGGGACACCCCAAAAACAGAGCCCTGGGTGCTCCCAGGGGGACAGAGCTGTCACATCCCTGCAGGGACACCCCAAAAACGGAGCCCTGGGTGCTCCCAGGGGGACAGAGCCATCACATCCCTGCAAGGGACACCCCAAAAAGGAGCTCCCGGTCCCGTCCCGCCCGTCCCCTCGGCTCCCGGTGCCTCCCTCCGGTAATTGCGGGGCCCGAGGCCGCTCCCGGCCGGTCCCTCCGGTAATTGCGGGGCCCGAGGCCGCTCCCGGCGGGTCCCTCCGGTAATTGCGGGGCCCGAGGCCGCTCCCGGCCGGTCCCTCCGGTAATTGCGGGGCCCGAGGCCGCTCCCGGTGCGTCCCTCCGGTAATTGCGGGGCCCGAGGCCGCTCCCGGCCGGTCCCTCCGGTAATTGCGGGGCCCGAGGCCGCTCCCGGCGGGTCCCTCCGGTAATTGCGGGGCCCGAGGCCGCTCCCGGCCGGTCCCTCCGGTAATTGCGGGGCGAGGCCGAGGCCGTCCCTCCTTGCGGGCCCCCGGTGCGTCCCTCCGGTAATTGCGGGGCCCGAGGCCGCTCCCGGCCGGTCCTCCGGTAATTGCGGGCCCCGAGGCCGCTCCCGGCCGGTCCCTCCGGTAATTGCGGGGCCCGAGGCCGCTCCCGGCGGGTCCCTCCGGTAATTGCGGGCCCCGAGGCCGCTCCCGGCCGGTCCCTCCGGTAATTGCGGGCCCGAGGCCGCTCCCGGCGCCTCCCTCCGGTAATTGCGGGGCCCGAGGCCGCTCCCGGCGGGTCCCTCCGGTAATTGCGGGCCCCGAGGCCGCTCCCGGCGGGTCCTCCCGGGCCCCGAGGCCGCTCCCGGCGGGTCCCTCTGGTAATTGCGGGGCCCGAGGCCGCTCCCGGCGGGTCCCTCCGGTAATTGCGGGCCCGAGGCCGCTCCCGGCGGGTCCCTCCGGTAATTGCGGGGCCCGAGGCCGCTCCCGGCCGGTCCCTCCGGTAATTGCGGGGCCCGAGGCCGCTCCCGGCGGGTCCCTCCGGTAATTGCGGGCCCGAGGCCGCTCCCGGCGGGTCCTCCCGGTCCCTCCCGGCGGGTCCCTTGCGGGCCCGAGGCCGCTCCCCGGTCCCTCCGGGGTGAGGCCCTCCGGGTATTTTTAGCTGCGGTGGCTCCGGGAAAGGGCCCGGAGGAAGAGCCGGGTCCCGCCGCCCCCTCGGGCCCATCCGGCCGAACAATGGCCCGGAGCGGCTGGAAAAGGGCCCGGGCTGCGCCGGGCGGCTCGCGGGGAGCTGCTGTCCCCGCCCTGGCACCGGCCGTGTCACCCGCGGCGTCACCTCGGCTGCAGGGACAGCCGTGTCACCCCCAGGATCGGCGTCACCTCAGGGATTGCCACCAGATTCGTGTCTGCACATCAGTGTACCCAGATCCGTGTCCCCAAATCCCTGTCCCCTAATCCGTGTCCCCAAATCCGTGTCCCCAAATCCGTGTCCTCAAATCTTTGTCCCCAAATCCGTGTCCTCAAATTTGTATCCCTAATCCGTGTCCCCAAATTCGTGTCCTCAAATTCATGTCCCCAAATCCATGTCCCCAAATCTCTGTCCCCAAATCCGTGTCCCCAAATCCCTGTCCCCTAATCCGTGTCCCCAAATCCGTGTCCCCAAATCCGTGTCCTCAAATCTTTGTCCCCAAATCCGTGTCCTCAAATTTGTATCCCTAATCCGTGTCCCCAAATTCGTGTCCCCAAATTCAAGTCCCCAAATCCGTGTCCCCAAATCTCTGTCTCCAAATCCCTGTCCCCAAATCCCTGTCCCCACATCCGTGCCCCCAAAGCCCTGTCCCCAAATCTCTGTCCCCAAATCCTTGTCCTCAAATTCATGTCCCCAAATCTCTGTCCCCAAATCCTTGTCCTCAAATTCATGTCCCCAAATCCATGTCCCCAAATCCGTGTCCCCAAATCCGTGTCCCCAAATCCATGTCCCCAAATTCAAGTCCCCAAATCCGTGTCCCCAAATCCATGTCCCCAAATCCGTGTCCCCAAATCCCTGTCCCCAAATCCGTGTCCCCAAATTCAAGTCCCCAAATCGGTGTCCCCAAATCCATGTCCCCAAATCCATGTCCCCAAATCCGTGTCCCCAAATCCCTGTCCCCAAATCCGTGTCCCCAACTTTTTGAGGAAGATGAGCGGGACACCCAAAGCCACCAAGAGCGTGGGGACAGCTTGGGGACACGGGGTGACCCTGGGGCAGAGGAGCAGGATGAAGAGCCGGGCTTTGGGGCGGACACTGTCCCCACGTCCCCCCTGTCCCCAGGCCAGCCTGGACGCCAATGTCACCGCGCTGGGGGACGAGCTGGTGGCGCTGCGGCGCGAGCGGGCTGAGCTGGCCGGTGACAGAGCGACACTGCGAGGTGAGCTCTGTCCCCCGCTCTGTCCCCCGCTCTGTGCCCCGCTCTGTGCCCCGCTCTGTCCCCCGCTCGCGCCGGGGGGTGGCCCGGGTGACACGGCTGTCCCCAGAGGAGGCGCGGGAGCTGCGGCGGCGGCTGCGGGAGGCGCTGGAGCAGCAGCGGGAGCTGCGGGAGCGCGGGGAGCGCTGCGAGGCGCGGCACAGCGAGCTGCGCCACACGCTGTAAGGTCCCTGTCCCTGGGGACACCCCCGCGAGGTCCTTGTCACCCTGGGACATCTCCCTGTCCCCTGCGGACACCCCCCGCAAGGTCCTTGTCACCCGCTGTAAGGTCCCTGTCCCTGGGGACACCCCCGCGAGGTCCCCCCTGTCCCTCAGGGACACCCCCCCTTGTCCCCCGGGACAAGGTCCTTGTCACCCCTGTAAGGTCTCCTCCTTAGGGACACCCACTGCAAGGTCCTTGTCTGGGACCCCCTGTAAGGTCCTTGTCACCCTCTGTAAGGTCCCTGTCCCTGGGGACACCCCTGTAAGGGTCACCTGGGACATCTGCCTGTCCCTGGGGACACCCCCTGTAAGGTCCTTGTCACCCTGGGACATCCCCTGTAAGGTCCTTGTCACCCTCTGTAAGGTCCCTCTCCCTCGGGGACATCCCCTGTAAGGTCCTTGTCCCCCTGGGACACCCCCTGTAAGGTCCTTGTCCCCAGAAGTGACCCTCTGTAGGGTCCTTGTCACCCTCTGCATGGTTGGGCCACCCCCAGAGCAGCCACTCCTTCAAAAATGTCACCCCCGTCCTTGTGACATCCTGCCCTGTCCCCCTCCCCATGGGGACCCCCCGTGTGTCCCCCCAGTCCCCTGTCCCTGTCTCTGTCCCTGTCCCCATCCCTGTCCCTGTCCCCGTCCCCGTCCCCGTCCCTGTCCCATCCCTGTCCCTGTGCCATCCCTGTCCCCATCCCTGTCCCTGTCCCTGTCCCCATCCCTGTCCCTGTGCCACCTCTGTCCCTGGCCCTGGCCCTGGCCCTGTCCCATCCCTGTCCCTGTCCCCGTCCCTGTCCCATCCCTGTCCCTGTCCCTGTCCCCATCCCTGTCCCTGTCCCTGTCCCTGTCCCTGTCCCTGTCCCTGTCCCTGTCCCCGTCCCTGTCCCCATCCCTGTCCCTGTCCCCATCCCTGTCCCTGTGCCACCTCTGTCCCTGTCCCTGTCCCCATCCCTGTCCCATCCCTGTCCCCATCCCTGTCCCTGTCCCCCCACTCCTGCCCTGTCCCCCCTCCGCTGGGGACCCCCGTGTCCCCTCCCCGGGACAGGGCCACCCCCCCGCTCCTGTCCCCACAGCCGGGGCTACGCGGCCGAGCTGGAGGCGCTGCGGCGGCGGGGCCGGGACAGAGGCAGCGGCCGCAGGTGTCCCCAGGCCCGGTACCTCTGGGGGGACACGGGGACAGGGGACAGCCCGGGGGGGACAGCCCGGGGACAGGGGACAGCCCGACGGGGACAGCCCGAGGGGGACAGCCCGGGGACAGGGGACAGTCCGGGGAGCGGGGACAGCCCGAGGGGGACAACCCAGAGAGGGGGGACATTCCGGGGAGAGAGGACAGCCCGAGGAGAGGGGACAGCCCGGGGGGGACAGCCCGGGGAGCGGGGACAGCCCGGGGAGAGGGGACAGCCCGAGGGGGACAACCCAGAGAGACGGGACAGCCCAGAGATTGGGGACAGCCCGAGGGGACATTCCAGAGAGTGGGGACATTCCGGGGAGAGGGGACAGCCCGAGGGGGACATTCCAGAGAGACGGGACAGCCCAGACAGTGGGGACAGCCCGAGGAGAGGGGACAGCCCGAGGAGAGGGGACAGCCCGGGGGGGACAGCCCGGGGAGAGGAGACAGCCCGAGGGGGACAACCCAGAGAGGGGGGACATTCCGGGGAGAGAGGACAGCCCGAAGGGGACATTCCAGAGAGACGGGACAGCCCAGAGATTGGGGACAGCCCGAGGGGACATTCCAGAGAGTGGGGACATTCCGGGGAGAGGGCACAGCCCGAGGGGGACATTCCAGAGAGACGGGACAGCCCAGACAGTGGGGACAGCCCGAGGAGAGGAGGACAGCCCGAGGGGGACAACCCAGAGAGAGGGGACAGCCCGAGGGGGACATTCCGGGGAGTGGGGACAGCCCGGGAATGGGGACAATTCTGGCAAGTGGGGACATCCCGAAAAGGGGGACATCCTGGGAAGTGAGGACAACCCGAGGGGGACATTCCGGGGAGTGGGGACATCTCGGAGAGGGAGGACAGCCCTAGGGGGACACTCCGAGGAGAGGGGGACAATCCGGGAAAAGGGGACACAGCGAGGAGAGGGGACACCCCGGAAAGAGAGGACATCTTGGGAAGAGGGGACACTCTGGAAAAGAGGGGGACAATCCGGAAAAAGGGGACAATCTGGGAAGGGGGGACACCCTGGGAAGGGGTGGCTTCGCTGCCACTGTCACCCGTGTCCCCAGGGCAGCGGGACTCACCCCTGTCCCCTCCTCTGCAGGAAGGGCTGAGGCCCCGCAGCCCCCCTGGCCCCGCCCCACCGAGCGCGACATTCCCGGTGCCGATCGCGACATTCCCGGTGCTGATTGCGACATTCCCGGTCCCGATCGCGACATTCCCGGTGCTGATTGCGACATTCCCAGTGCTGATTGCGACATTCCCGGTGCCGATCGCGACATTCCCGGTGCCGATCGTGACATTCCCGGTGCTGATTGCGACATTCCCGGTGCCGCCGTGTCCCCAGCGCCGGGACCAGAGGGGTCCGGTCCCAGCCCTGGAGCCACCAGGACTCAGGGGGTGGGAGACGGGTCCTGATCCCATTGATCCCTGATCCATTGATCCCTGATCCCATTGAACACTGATCCCATTGATCTCTGATCCCATCGATCCCTGCTCCCACTGATCAATGATCCCATGGATTCCTGACCCCACAGTGACTGATCCCATCCCGTGTCCCAGTCCCACTGTGTGTCCTGATCCCGATCCTGATCCCATTGTGTGTCCCAGTCCTGATCCCGATCCCGATCCCAGTCCCACCATGTCCCAGTCCCAGTCCCGATCCTGATCCCGCCGTGTCCCAACCCCAATGCCAATCCTGATCCTGATCCCGATCCCGCCATGTCCCAATCCCGATCCTGATCCCAATCCCACCGTGTCCTGATCCCAATCCCGATCCCGATCCCGATCCTGCTGTGTCCCAGTCCTGATACCGCTCCTGGTTCAGATCCCGCCATGTCCCAGTCCCGATCCCATTGTGTGTCCCGATCCCGATCCCGCCGTGTCCTGATCCTGATCCTGGGGGAATCTGGGGGAACCTGGGGGAATTTGGGGGATTTGGGGATTTGGGGGATTTTGGGAAGATCGGGCAATAAAAGCTGCCTAACATGTGCCTGTGCCACCAACCCGCTGTCCCCTGTCCCCCTGACCCCAAATGTGCCCCCCCAAACCCAAATGTCCCCCAAACCCAAATGTCCCCCCCCCAAACCCAAATGTCCCCTCCCCAAACTCCAGGGATTTCTCCCACCCCGAGGTCCCCAAGGCTCTGCCAGGGACCCCAAAACACTCGTGGGGACATCAGGGGACTCCAAAACACACGAGGGGACATCAGGGGACCCCAAAATACCCCGAGGGGACATGAGGGGACCCGAAAATACCCTGAAGGGACAGCGGGGGACCCCAAACTACCCGAGGGCACACCAGTGGCTGCTGGCCCTGCCCGGTGGCCGGTGGCCCTGCCCGGTGGCCGGTGGCCCCTGCCCGGTGGCCGGTGGCCCCTGCCCGGTGGCTGTTTCCTGCCCTGGCTGCCACGGGTCCCTCGGGGACCGGGAAGTGTCGCCGCTCTCAGCTACCGCCGCTTCCTTTTCCGGAGCTGCAAATAACCCTGAGCCACTCGCGGCCCCGCCGCGGGGACAGTGCCACCCCTGCGAGGGGACAGTGCCACCCCTGACCCCCCCGAGGGGACAGTGCCACCCCTGCGAGAGAACAGTGCCACCCCTGAGGGGACACTGCCCCCGTGTCGCCCCCGTGTCGCTCCATCCCTGGATCCCGTCCCGAGGGCTCCGCGCGGCATCGGCACAGATCCCCCCTAATTAACCCCCGCCCTAATTAACCCCCCGCCCTAATTAACCCATCCCACACCGTGGGAACGCTGATCCCGGTTCGGGAGCTCTGCTCCCAGTTCGAGAATTCGGTTCCAAATTCGAGAATTCTGTTCCGATTTCGGGAATTCTATTCCCAGTTCAGGAATTTTGTTCCCAGTTCGGGAACGCTGATCCCAGTTCAGGATTTCTATTCCCAGTTCGGGATTTCTATTCCCAGTTCCCCTCCCCATCCCAAACCTTCCCAAACCCCGGATTTGGGCTTTGGGGTCTCCCCTATCCCAAGGAGCAGCGGGTGTCACCGCTGTCCCCTCCCGGGGGATGTCCGGGGGTTCAGGACACCGGGATGTCACCGCTGTCCCCTCCCGGGGATTCAGGACACCGAGATGTCACCGCTGTCCCCTCCCGGGGGTCAGGGGGGCTCGGGGGATCCCCGAGGGGCTCTGGGGGGCTCGAGGGTGCTCGGGGTCTCTGGGGTGCTCAGGGGGTCTCGGGGTGCTCGGGGGTCTCGGGGGGCTGGGGGCTCAGGGGGTCTCGGGGGTCTCGGGGAGTCTCAGGGGGCCTGGGGGCCGGATGTGTCGCTGCCCTTTGCAGCGGATGCGGCCGCAGGAAAATCCAACTTTCCTGGAACGCACTTCAAAGAGGGCCCGGGGATGCCGGGAAGGGGCGGCAGAGCCGGCCCGACCCTGGCCCCGACCCTGGCCCCAAATCCTGTCCCAAACCCTGTCCCAAATCCTGTCCCCCCAACTCTGTCCCCCAATCCTGTCCCAAACCCTGTCCCCGACTCTGTCCCCAATCCTGTCCCCAAATCCTGTCCCCTCCTTTCTGTAACCCTCCCTGTCCCCGGGCACCGAAACTGGAAGGGAGGACACGAAACCCCATTTATTTTATTTAATTTTAATTTTATTTTATTTTCTCTCTCCTGTCCAGGAACAACCCCAGCTTTGCCCGGATAACCCGGCATGATGGAATTCCCATTCCGGGCCTGGGAATTTCAGGGCAGGACACAACCCCACACAATCCCAATGGGATGGAAGGAACGAAACCCCATTTATTTTATTTTTATTTATTTTTATTTATTTTTATTTATTTTTAATTTATTTTTATTTTATTTTTTTTCCTCTCTCATGTCCAGGAACAACCCCAGCTTTGCCCAGATAACCCGGCATGATGGAATTCCCATTCCGGGCTGGGAATTTCAGGGCAGGACACAACCCCACACAACCCCAATGCGATGGAAGGAACGAAACCACATTTATTTTATTTTAATTTATTTTTTTTATTTATTTATTTTTTTTTTCCTCTCTCCCGTCCATAAACAACCCCAGCTTTGCCCGGATAACCCGGCATGATGGAATTCCCATTCCGGGCTGGGAATTTCAGGGCAGGACACAACCCCACACAACCCCAATGCGATGGAAGGAACGAAACCCCATTTATTTTAATTTTATTTCATTTTTTCTCTCTCCCGTCCATAAACA